>JAFVLL020027973.1:10672-70689 GCA_021397915.2 Tor tambroides
CAGCTCTGACAGTAGTCCTAACCTCAGTAATTCCAAAGCTTAGATGTATATTTTGGTATTTTTCTGAGATGCTTATGGGGGAAAAAAAAGTTTGTCGTTTTTCATTTTCTTGTTCGTTGGATCTGTTGCTCTTTTTCTGTCACAGCATGGAATTTAACTGCAAAACTGTCTTACTGTAGGTTAAAGAAATAGTATTTTTGTATGTTTTTGGATGTGTCAATGTATGTGATATCAGTTTCACTGCCCAACTCATCATTGTTTTTAAAACAAAAGAGAAAAAAGGTTAAGATAAAAAAAGACTATGTACATAATACTTTAGTCACTGATTTCAAAAGAAATCCCTCTCTATACTCTCATTTCCATGTTTCCTACGGCTGAAGCTCAAGGAATGTGTTCCATTTTCACCCTGTCACATACTGTAGATTGTACTTCTATATCTCCCTTCAGAACGCTGTAACTCACTGTTGTAATAGTGATGATTGGTTGGATTCTGAGTATCACTACAGACCTGAAACCTAGTGCCACTCTTGGCCTGTTATCAAGCGACATATACCCAAGACTGACCGCTAAACGGCTACATCGCTGTAGCTTAGAACTGAATGATTGTGTAGAATATAAGTATGTGAATCAGGATACATGGTAGATTTGATGCATTTGTCTGCTGTATTTTGTTTGTTTTTTATATATATATAAAGATAATCTTTTACTGTAACTGTACAGTTTTCTTTTGTTGTAAACATCATTAAACCATTTTCCAAGTGTTTTAATATTCTTATATGTCTTTGGTCTGTTAATATTTTGCCATATTTTGGATCATGTTGATGAATTTATGGAGTTGATATCATTTTGAATTTATTTTTAGTCTTATGCTTTACAGTAGTACACACAAAATATGGTATTTTACAATATGTAAAAAAAAAAAAAAAAGAATAAGAGGTTTAGTACATAAATTGTCTTATAAAATTTTATCAAAAATGATCTGTTCATGCCTTGCATTAACATTCAATATCCTGTATTATAATAAAAAAGTGTCTATACATAACCCACACTACCGTTCAAAAGTTTGGGGTCTGCAAGATTCTTTTAATGTTTTTGAAAAGTCTTGCTAAAGATGCATTTAATTAGAATATAGCAAAAGAGTAGTACTGTAAAACAGTAATATAATTTTAAAATAACTTGTCAATTTTAGTATATTTTAACATGTTTGTTTAGTCCTGTTATGGCAAAGCTGAATTTTCAACAGTCATTACTCCAGAATTCATTCTAATATGTTGATTTGGTTCCCAAAAAACATTTCTTATGTTTGAAGCAGATGTGCTGCTTAATATTTTTAAAAAACCATGATATACTTTTTCCTTATTCTTTGTATAGAACGTTCAAAAGAACAGCATTTATTTGAAATAGAAATCTTTATCATTCATCATAAACATGTCTTTATCGACACTTGATCAAATTCATGCATCCTTGCTAAATAGTAGTATTATTATTATTTTTTTAATCTTACTGACACCAAACCATTGAATTGTAGTATATGCAAGGCTACAAAATACAGGTTAGGCAAAGTAACAAAAAAAACAACAACATATAAATGCATTCAACATACAACAAGATACACAATTTATCTGTTAGTTGGCAGATATACAGGTTGCTCCTGAGCTTGTGCTGTGTGTTAATTGTGTAATGAATCAGTGGGAAAAGTTTCCATCTCCACAGCCTCGGCTGCATCCCTGTTTCTCCCTGTTCGACCCTTTAAAGGAATAAATCAATGACTTAAACTGATGTATTTTGGCTTCTTTTTTTATATACAAAACTGAAGTCTGCCTACTATGTTGTGATTACCTAGAACACTTACAAGACACTTAACTTAGAGGATAAATTTGGGAATAGTAACTTGTTAAAAAGATGCTTGTATGAACATATTTGTAGATAAATATTATGTTATATACAAAGTGGTCATACAAAGGTATTTTTATATTTAAATATGTGAATGCCATTAGGATACATATCAAACCAAGTGTTTAAAATTAGTAATTGGTACATTACCTCATTAGATTTGTTCTTGCCTTTGCGAGGCTGCAGAAACAGAACATTGATATTTAGACTGATTTGCCAACTGAGTATAGTGAGGATATTATGCATCACTTCTGGGTAAACCTCACATCAAAACACTTCCTAACCCCACAACCCACACACTTTTCTCATATTCGTTGGCTTGATACACTTACTTTGGTTCCTTTAGTTCTTATTTCCTGGTATTCATCACTTGTATGTGCTCTCAATTCCTATAAAATACACAAACCAAAGTAAATACACCGACCACAGAACCATTACAAATATAAGTGCTCAACTGTAAACAACCACAGGAGGGCAGCAGGAATCAAAAATGTCGTAATAATTTACCAAGGTAAGAAACTTTTATCTGGTTCATCTCATTTCACATCCTTTTTGACAAGTGTTACTGACCTGATAATGTGTCTCTGGCTCTCGTCTTCTTATCTGAAATATGTAGATATGAAGTAGATGTTGGTAGGCATGTAAAAATAACTTTTAAAACTGCAAATAAAGTTTCTCGTACTGTATCATAGATTACAAACAAGATTGGAGATCAAGGCAGGAAGTAAAGTAGGCCTATGTGTACAACACACTAGATATCATTAATTTGCAGTTAATGTACTGCTATGCTCTCTGCCATTGTGGCTAATGTAAACTTGTATAGTAAATTAAAACATAAAATAATCTCACCGGTCTATCCAGTTGCTGATAATCGGAACTCGTCTGAGGCAGATCCAAGTCCTACAAAATACAGAACGAACGTTGTGTTATTTGGGTAATTCCAATTAGGCAGTGCTTTTGAATTTTGTCACAATAAAAAAAAAATGCTTCTTTTGTAATTTAAGGGTTTTTAGACTTTTTAGAAGCTCTGGCCAGACTCACGGTGTGAATTATCGAGACTTGAATGAAGTAAAAACGTACCTAGACCTATATTTAATTTTAGTTTTTTTGTTTTTTTTAGGTAGATTTTTTGATTTTAAGTATTAACATTTAATTTGAGTTTTTCAACCTTATCAGTACCCACAAAATGTTAGATTAAAAATTAGTCAGAGTGCATATCTGTACTTGGCAGTAAACAGACTCTTGCAACGAACGAAGAATGTTAGCGATTTCTTTGATATTTAAAGTTGGGTTTTATTTGTTCTATGGTTGCCAAAAGACCATCAGTGTTGTTTGAGATATAACAGACGGGGAAAATAATACTTGTTTTTGTAACGTTTTTGATTAGCCTATAGAAAGGAAAAAAGAGGGAGCTTAATAAATTGCCAGTTTTTATTTTCAGAAGTGCAAAGCAACCATGCACATCAGAAATATGGCTACAAACTTAAAATTTCGTCTATAAAAATTGGGGGGTTAATATTTTATCAGATATTACACCCATGATAAGGAGATGAAAATGCACTTCATAGTAGGAATGACCCATTCAATGTAATACACATCAACACAGTATATCTTGAACATTAACCTCTATTCGGGAGACTTATATATTAATGAGAACTCACTGTATAGACAGGCTCATTGGGGTTACGGGCCGGGGACGCAGGATCTGGAGGAACAGGCCCTTCCCTTATAAACTAAGCAATACAAGGCAGAACACACGTTAGCGGTTAAAATTGTGAGGTAAACTTCGTCACTTGGAACAAATGGTGCATGCTAGAGCTAAACTTACCTTCTCTCGGAAGTAGAGAGCAGTAAAAATGATAGAATACAGCAGCAGAAAAACATCTAAAATATAGCAATACGTTGGGTCACTCGAAGACAAGGCCTCTGCAAATAGAACAAACATTTTTAAAAGACTTTCATGAAGTACTCAACTAAAACTTGGTGTTTCGAATTTGGTGGTCTGTTCTGGTTATTTATGGATGTTTGTCTTCTTTTCTTTCTCTGCTTAGTTGGTTTTTTAATGTTAAAAAGCAAGAAAACAAGAAAGAATACATAAGAGAATGGAAAAACGAGACAAAAACACCTCTAGTACCTAAACCACCATGCAAGTAGAGAAACAAAAAAAAAATCTGTAATTAGATTAGATGATGTTAATTTAGTTCTAAGGTACCTAAGAAGTTGGAAAACATCTGAAAAATTTGATATGCCTAAATGTCTATGGGATGTTGATACAACTTTCCAGTACCAAGGCTTTCATGTCTAGTTCTAGAGTCACTGATTAATATACAATGACTTTCTCTCATGTTAATTCTTGTAAATTATTTAAATTTGAGTTGAAACAGGGGCATTACAAATTATATGCTTGCATTTATTGGATTAGATGAAAAGAATGCAAACTGACTTTACAACTTTATAAACAAACCACAGAGACCAGTTAACGGACTGAAATTTTAAGACAAATCCAACAAAACACTGAAAGATAAATTATATGTATTTTAGCCTAAATATTACAGAAGGTGTCTTAATGTATTGTGTGTATTGTGTAGTATTTGTTTTGTGTCATTTTTTTTAAAGATGGTTTAGTGATGACCTGCAAAGGACTGCGGATGAAAATTAGCCTCTGGCTAAATCCGGTACAATGCATTGAATGGAAACATTTATTAAAAATCGTACACTGTCCCTTTTCAAATAACTAAATTAAATAATAAATAAATAAATAAATACAAACAGTGCACACATGTATGGAACATTTAATCAGACTGCTCAATATGCCGCAGACTCTCTTATTTAACAGAATAATCCAAATAAATCTATGGATAGTATTTGAGATTACTTGATGTTTCTTGGAGACCGTAAATGTCTCGATCGTGAACAAAACAAGTCTAAATGCTTTTTCTAATAAAATGTAACAAGTCAACGAGCGTGACTTGAAATAACGTGAATGTGTATATGAAAATCTTCTGAATACTAGTATTTGCACTATGGTTTGTCATATCTGCACAACACAAATGGTACAAACAACAGAAATTCAAACAAACAGACAAAAATAGAGTTACATTGCTCTCAGATGAAAAGAATTTTGCATGCACTATATATATATTGCATTCATGCAATATATGGGCCACATCCAAATACTTTACAAGCATTGCATTGTGATCTATTCATTTAGCAAGGTTTTATTGATAAACTTCCATATCTAACCATATTTAACTTTAATCAGTGATTTTTAAATGTAATCAGTTCTCAAAGATATCAAGACATTCCTGCACTAACGATACTTGCCTATCATTGGGACAAATACAAAACATTCAAGTGATTGAGATAAAAATAACTGTGTAATGCAAGCAGGAATAAACTTTGGTCTAGTTAACCCAACACTCTACCGCTGTTGAAATACATAAATATAAATGATAGATAGATAGACAATGATTAGATAAATGCATGAATAGAAAGTAAGTAAAACCAACATGCACCATACGGTATGCTTTGTTGACAGAGTTCATTCGGCATTTACTGCGATCTTAAACTGCTTGTTTGGTGGCCTATTGAAATATTATTTTAGACGATTCTTGCATAATTAAACATAAAAGGGATAAGTCTCATTCCTCACTCTCATCCGTAATTTGTTTCTACATTAGTGGTTCACAAAACAAATCTTTATGAAAAAAAAAAACTGCACTCATGCCTTCCTGTTTGAGGCAGAAGGGGCCCAGGCTCCTCTGTTTGTCTCTCTGTGATCTCTGTGTAAATGTGAGTGTGTGTGTCATCTAGTTCGGTGGTTTCTCTGCATGGATCTAGTTAAGTGCAAGAACGAGCACAAAAAAGTGAAGCCCCCATTGCATCACTGCAGATCAAGTAGGTGTTTGTGGGGGCTGGTGGATGAAGGTTAGCAAACTGACCACACACCTTTCACATGCCATAGGGGTAAAAAGCACTCTTCTTCTGCAAGATCATTGCATTCAGAAACAAGGACAATATACACTATATAAGGCTAGTGTACTAAAAATGTACTAGCACTGTATTAAAGTGAAGAATTTTTTTCCGTAAAACACCTGTATTCTGAATTTGCACTGTTTTAGCATTAACGCGTTGCATACCATTAACAGATAATGTCCTGGCAGATTATTTTACAGTGTACATTTATCACTAATGCATTACTTAGCTGAATTTTGTTTGCTTAATATAAAAGAATGATTCATTACAAATTTAAAATTGAGATTCGTTGCAAATTTAAAGTCATCACTGATGACAAAAAGGTTGTAGGTTTTATTATTTTAGGCCCCTAATTACCTTGAAGAAGCTATTAATACTAAAATAAAGTTGTTTACCTAGTGTGATTCTATTTAATATATGACAGCAACAAAGAATCATGATGAATTAAGAAAATTAGATTTATTTTTTTAAATGAGGCCACATTGACTTCTAAGATAGCATTATCATATGCAACAGATTCAATGATTTTGCAGTTCGCTCCAAATGTGAACTGAAATATCTAGTAGATGTTTATTTGAATTTGGGTTAAAATCGTTGTACATTCAAAATGTTTAAGGGGCTATGCCGTCAGTTATCTATTTTTCTCACTGTTGCCTCAAACTTGCACATAAATTCTTCCAATTACGGTGTGGCAGCAAACACAGACGTCTTTAACAGATATCGAAAAATTAGTTTGTTGTCATTTTGCCATGTTTTGTTATTAATTTGCATCACAAACTTTTTGTGTATTTGCACAAATGCTCCAGTAAAATTCAGGCATGTTTCTAAAATATTACTTTGTTCACAAACAAACATTCCTCTAACTAATACTAATACTGTTTTCCTAAAAAAAAAAAAATTAAAAAAAACTTTTGCTTTCAGCTTTTATACTGAATCAACTCTGTGGTTGAATTTGCTTGTTGTACTAAAACTTTTGCACCCATTGAATTTACCTGGCAAACAGATATCAAAACAATTATTCCATAATTTCAAATAATTCTTTAAATTACCTAAGTATTTATACTGAATATATAATCCCCTTCTGCATGATTTGTTGCTGTATTTGTTTTACTATAACTTTTTAAATAACGCTTACAACAACCACTACAATAATATAATATTATTAATGAAAAGAATAAGAAAAACTTGTTTGTTTTAAATTAAATTTGGTAAATAAAAATAATAATCAAAGTATCCTACAATAGGTGTGGCTAAGCGGTCATTAATGTTGTTGACTTTTGAAAAGCTGCCATTTGCTGATTCTGTCAATTTTGACCTCGAGTTTCGTAAAAGGAGAGTGTGGGTTTCAGAGTGCTTTTCTTGGATCCTTCTTTTTGAATCTCAGGAAACAATATTTAAGAATGAAGATGACAGTTACTAACCATTATAGTAATGCTTTCATATTTTCATACATTATGTTGCAAACACAATAGTCACAGCTGTTACATTTTATGCTATAAGTCTTGCTGAGTGTAAAGGGAAACTAAAATGGCCACATGAAGATGTCCTGATGTTTGACCTCAATGTTCTTTACAGGAGAAAACACACAAAAGAATTCTAATATTCAATTTCTAAACGTTCATTCCAGACAGCGACAAATGCAGATTTCACAACCCGTATAGCAGCGAAGAATACAGATTTCACAACCCATATAGCAAACCTTCAAAACTCTGCGCTGAATGTGCTAGATGTATGTAGATGTATGGCACCTTATGTAATATGCATGTAAAGAGCAAGAGAAATGATTTTACCTGTGGAGGACACATGTGAGGCCAAGAACAAAAGAGTGATTGTCCTGCTCATTTCCATTACATTCCTTGAAAAGATGGAGTTTCTTTGGATGCTGTACCTTCCTGTTGCTTGGCCTGTAAGTGATGTGCAACAGTTTTTAGCCTTTCTGTTTTGATTGCTTCTACTGTGTCAGTCTTTTACCTAACAGGAAGTGGCCCTAGCCCTGGGTTTTCTGTTCTAGTGAATGACAACCACTGCCTCCACCAAAGAGTCTCTTGTCCTCTCATCTTGAAAAAGTCTCACCAGCATTTCCTGTATATTTTTAGACCATCTTCACACTAACAGTTATGTGTCTTTCATCAGTATTGCAGGTTACGAAAGTTACACTGTCTGCTGAGTTTGATTTTTCCATTTTAACAGCATTGGGTTGATGTATTCATAACAAATCTGAATCACATTTCTTTTTCCCCTGCAGGAAATCATATACAATAGAAATATTTGTTCTAACAGTTAAGGAAAAAATAAAATCAGGCAACATCTTCAAAACAGAGATCAAAAACTTCACCTGTAGCTCTTATAAAAAATTAATCAAAGTGGGGTTTTTTCTTCTGTTTTTTAATTGAAAATAGGTTGCAACTTTCATTTCACAAGCTAGTTTGTACATGTTGTGCCCCCTGCTGTTTTGCATTTGCCATTGGTATGGTTAAGCTACAAGACTAGTTTAAATTAGAATATTTTTTCTTTAGCAAGGGCCCAGCTAACAGAGAGCATTCCCAGAACTTTGCCTAACATTTTGGCAAAGTTCCCTCAAAGTTATGAACAAACATTCTTAAAGTAACATTAAAAGAGCGTTCGTTCGAAGTCATGTGGTCTTTGATAACGTTTTCAAAATGTTAGCACAAAAACATTATTTATCCATTGTTCATGGTATTTTTTTTCTGAAATGTTTTCTTTGGATGTTCATCTAACCTTTTTGAAATGTTATTACTTTTAAAAAACTTTACTACTTTAAAAACTTTACAACTTTTCTTTCAGAATGCATAGAGACCATTCAAAAGTAGCATTCCTATAATGTTTGCAGAATCATCTAATGGAATGTTCCTTTAATATTTGCATAACCATGAAGAAAGGTTTTTTAAATACATTAAAAAACTGGACATTTTGAATGTTCAAAGAAAATTCAGAAATAACGTTTTTATAATGAGAACTTTAGCAAAACATTCTTAGAACATATTTTTGTTACTATATTTTTTTTCCTAGGTAATAATGTTGGAAATGTTCAGTAGCTTTAAAGTGTTAAAAGTCTCTATCACTTGTCACTCTGACAGAAACTGATTTTTCAAAATAAATCTACCTTTGAGAAATATTCACTGGAGTAAAAAGTTTGTCCACTAGCTCCAGTCTCCCTCATAATTGCTGCAAGTGTTCGATAAATTTCATAAGATCATTATGGCTCTTTAAATAAACCATTGCAAGCAACATAAAAGGGTAAAAGGTCAGGTATCACACTTCTGTGATGGCACTGTGGAATGGTCCTAAAATCTTTCGCCTCCTTGTAAATTATCTCTGTGATGTGACACTTAGGAGTATCTTAAGTCACATGTATCCTCATTCCATTGCTCTTTACATCACTTATGTGTAGCTACTTTTAAATCTATCTAGCCCACATTTTCACGATATTTCACCATTCTTTAAGTACCGCTTAACCACAGGGAACATACAATATAGCCAATAACCTGTTTATAATTGTCGAAATATTAATCACGACTAAACAAAATGCAAAACACAGACACACACACACACACACACATAAATAGTTGCTTCTGTGGCTGGTTATACCGTAGTTATCGAATCACACGATGAAATATTACACTACAGGAAATGTTATGCATTGATGTGTATTTTTACGATAATTTTAATTATTTTATGATTCACTGACTATCCAGGGACTAATAATTTATTACAATGCTTACAGAAATATTAATTTATACTCATGATGTGCCACAGAAATGTGGCACATCATGAATCATTTATTATTATTTAATATTATTTAATTTAGCGAAATGGATAGCGGCACTCCATGGTACATTGTTTTCTATCTGTTCTAAAAGAACAACAACAACAACAAAATGCATTAAAAAGCAAACAAAAAAACAACAACCAAGAAGAAGATGCGCATGCGTAGTGCTGCTGTTGCGTGATGCTAGCAGTCGCTCACATGACGCTGGTGTTTCTGCTGCGGTTACGAGAAACTAAACAAATCTGGCCTAGTGCGTTTATCAGATGTAGATTTGGCGCAGCGGCAGTTCAAAGCGGTCTTTACGTCTGCACCATAACGACAGTTATCTGAAGAGTCCGTTTGAAGGCGCATATTGCACAGACTGCCATCATCTGTTTTTCTATCGAGTGTGTTTTGCTTTACTTTGGCAAGAAACATGATCCCCATCATCCGCAAACAAAATATGCCCTCCGGGGCAATTTTTAGCCTGCTGTTAGGTAAGTTTGATTTAAATATAGTGTATTTTGGGCTGCAGGACTATTTGGTCTATATTTTGCTTAATTAATTAATAAGAAGAAATGGTCTAGTCCATGGAGGACGCTAACGTTACAGTGTTTTTCTTTATTTATTTAATGTTTATTTCTTATATATATGTATGTATGTATATATATATATATATATATATATATATATATATATATATATATATATATATATATTTTAATAATAATGTGTATTCCTGAAAAACCGTGGCCTACGTATGTCTGCTGTGTAAGAAAATCTTGACTATTTCTCATTTGGTGGGAAATAGTTTTACATATTTACAGATATAACTTGTAAAACGACCATATCCATGCTGTTTTTTGACTACCAGTTTATAAATTTTTAAAGGTGCAGATGTTAAGTATTAAAAAAAGACGTTTATAAAATTAAGAAATGAGATTATTATGTACTTTTAATAAGACTCAGTATATATAAAAAAGAAACTGTAACTTACTGTGTACACGTAAGGGGTCGCCCCCTCATGGGTGTCACCATATTGCCATTAACTGAACAGCTAATTTACTTCATCAAATAATTATGATAATAACAAAAAAATAAATGAACTGGTTTGGTGAAGCAGCAGCATTTAGTGAACAAATACAATGCATCCATGTCAATAGATGTCAGTATAAAGTCTAAAATTACTTATGCTATTGGAATGAATAAGCATGGTGTAGCAAAAACTTACTTGGTGCACCTTTAACCCTAACCAGTGCTACAACTCATCTGGAGCCTTTTAAAAATAATGACATTACCGTTCCAGCTCTCACTATACATCAGACTTTGACTGCTGATGTTCCGCCCACTGTGGTCGCTGTTCAAACCAGCTCTCCTCCAGCTTCTCCTGCAACCCCCGGACCCCCTGAGCGAGGCAGCTACAATATCACCAATGCCACTGATGCTGTCTGTCTCTTGGCACGGATGGGACTGCAACTCAACATTAGCTTTATTTCGAGCTCTCATGGCAAGGTACTTGCACAAAATAACTTTCACTTTCATTGGACAAGAGTAGCGTGAAATATTGTGCTAAATATCTCCTTTTATGTTCAGTGGGTAAACAAACAAACTTTTTTTGTGTGACAATTTAATTTTCCATTCTTAGCTTGTTGTGCACCTGAGATGATGCATAGAAAAAGGACCTGTATGCTTAATTTCTATGACAAATACCATTTATCTTGCCATTATTAAAATTCCTTGGGTTGTTGTAAATAAAGGGATTTGTATGACCATTTTATGATTATAATTCAGAGGAATGAAGGTTTAGTCTTCATTTGTTAATGTAATCTAAATGTAAACATACCTTTCTTTCCAGACTGTCCAGGAGGTCTTGAACTTGCATCCAAACCTGGTTAAATTCTCTGGATCCTGTGATCCGGACAGTGCAACTCTCATACTCTCTGAGGACAACATTAATCTGACTTTCAGCTTTTCTTTGGTAAATTTCACATCTCCTCCAATTATTTCGCTTAATGCTCTCTTAAATTATTCAGACCATGTTGGTGTCATCATAACATATGAAATATGCTTGTTTCCTTTTCAGAATTCCACATCAAACAAGTATCATCTTAGTGGGTTGGAGTTGTCAGCTGCATTGCCTGATATGGCTAGTAAGTCAGTATTAAATATTCCATGTTTAAGAGTTTTAGTTTTTAAAATCTGAGCAAATTTTTTATTTTTTGCCCAGAGCGCCTTGTTTTCAGGAACACCACTCTGAACTACATGGTGGGAACCCTTGGCCACTCTTACATGTGTCAGAAGGAGAAGACCTTGAGCATTACACAGGATTTCTCTCTCAACACCTTCCAGCTTCAAGTGCAACCTTTCGGTGTCAATGGAGATTTTGGAACAGGTTTTTTTTTTCTTTTCTCTCTTTTACCATTTCTCAGTTTTGTCCTTTAATGCTTCAAGGAATGTTCTGGGTTCAACACCAGTTAAGATTAATCTGCAGCATAAAATGCTTAGTTGTCATAACAATGTGAAGCTGATAAACTCGGTAACTTTTGCATAAGGTTACTGAGTCTTTCATCCACTCCAATAAAAATGACACACAACAATATTACTAGAATTTTAAATAAAAAAATCGAAAGTATATTTATATTTTGACCTTTTTTGCCATATATTCTTCTATGGCAACTCTGAATAATTTTTGGTTTGACTGAAATTATTCAGACACCAGATATAATTTTTGATTTTTTTTTTTTACTAGTGCGTGCAGGACACTATAGTTCATTTATGTAATTGAGGATAGCAAAGTAAATTAAGCTGTGACATATTATACCCAAAAATTCTTCATACAGTGGGCTACCAGTTTTATATATATATGTAAACATAAACATAAATGCATACATATTTTTTCAGAAATTGTTTTCCAATTTTTTTTTTTTTTTGTCACCACCGTCTCCCCTTCTCTCCTCCCGCTCTGTCTCTGTTCTAGCTGAGGAGTGTGATCTAGATGAGGACGACATGTTGATTCCCATTATTGTGGGTGCTGCGTTGGCTGTGCTAGTGCTCATCGTGATCCTGGCCTACCTTATTGGCAGGAACAGAAGTCATGCGGGCTACCAGACCATCTAACCTCATGTATTCTTCAAGCCAGGATGTGTAGGCACCACCGATTTCTGTTCTAATCTGGACTCAACAACACTACTACAACTGCAGCTGCCTAGTTTTTAACCCACCCTGCCCTCTGCTGGTGTCTCACCTGCCATTGCTCAGGTGGACCTGCGCTTCCTGGACTTTTTGTTGTATTATGTTAAACATAGTATAATTAATGCATACTTAAGTGTGCAGGTCAAAATCAAAGGTGTGTTTGAGGCTCTAGATCATGATAAGGTATTGTTTCCAGGAACCAGATTATGCTTATCTAGAGGAATGCCTGGTGTTTGTTGTTATTTAGGCTTAATCTGGGTTAGAAAGCATATGATCTGTTTGGTACCTCATATTCTTAAATATAACCTCATGCGTTTATTTATATAAATACAAGGATTTAGGGAAAACTGATGATGCTGTTACTGCACAGTCTAAAAGGGACTAGATATTTAACACTACTTCCTGATCCTGATCTCAAAGTTCTCATTTGGAGTTGAACACTCTACAAGACTCAGCTTTTGAGATTCAACAAATTGAAGAAAAATAATTAATTTAATACTGTTAAAAAAAGCCTTGCATAATAGTGTCGAGTCAGATGTCAGTTTGGTATTAAGGTTTAATGAAAAGAAATTCCACATCTAGCCTGGATCTCTCCAGATCTACTGAGGCAGTGGGTACAGAAGAGACTCTGTTAACTTATACAAATGCAATTTCCAGTTTTGTAGAGTAGAATACCCTTCAATACCACTAAATAGCTCTGTTTCCCTCTCATACTACATATCAAAACTATATAGCCTGCTTGCTTTCATTTAGCATTGTATTTGCACTCATTCAAAAATGTTAAAAGGGAAATTCTGCTAGAGTGAGGAAATATCATGGTTTTGCACTACTGGATGGACAAAGGGTGTATTCACACTAACACAACAGGAAGTTCTGAATAACTTGAAGTAGGTTTAGACTATTATAGACCCAGGTAAATGGTTAACTGTTACAAACACAAGGAGTGCACTAAAAACACGCTTGATCATATGGTGGATGAATCTCTCCTTTCTGATGCGCCTTCATATGGAATGAGTGCATAAATGGAGTTGTTGTGGATATTGAAGTGTTGCCTTGAGTGCTATGAAGCTCATGTTGTTTTAAGGGAATGCGATTCTAAGTTTCTAAATAATGTGAAAAATAAAAGACAAGAAAAAGATTACTTGTTAATTATCTTTATTTAAAGCATTTAGTTATAACAGAAAAAAGTTAATTCCTCTTAGATTGTTCACCCAAAACTGAAAATTCAAAATATCTACTTTTGTTTTTCACACACACAAACATTAAAGATCATACAAGTTTGGAACGGCATGCCTAAAGGCATTTCTAAAGGCTCGTGTGACACTGAAGACTGAAGTAATGGCTGCTAAAAAATTCACCTTTTGCCATCACGGGAATAAATTACATATTTAAACCTTTCTATATAAATAGAAAACATTATTTTAAATTGTAAATGATACTTTACCATATTATTGTTTTGCTGTATTTTTGATCAAATAAATGCAGGCTTGGTAATCATAAGAGACGTCTTTCAAAAAAAAATCTTACCCCATATTTTGGAAAGGTAGTGTATCCCTTTCATTATGTTTAAAATGTTCATATAAAAGCTTAACATACCATAAAGTTTTTCCACACAGTAAGTAATAGATTCTCATCTCACATGCTGAACATGCAGAACTGTATGCCCATGTTCAGCATTTAGTGTAAAGGAGGGTTTTAGACAGAAGTAATGCGATTCCTACACATCTTCCTGAGTTTAGTAATTGTTGCTGTAGAGAGACCTCCAGGCTCCATAAAGATTTTCTGAAGGGAGATGACAAACAAACAATCTTCAGAACAAACACATCATTATAAAGAGGTCTATAAGTATTAGTTTAGTTAGTAGGCCTAAACAAACAGCATCCATAGAATTTACCTGCATGAATGTATGGCAGTCCTCTACGTACTCCCCGTGAGTGATCTGTTTGAAGCGTTCGCAGATTTCTGGGAGACTCTGTGCCTGTGAGATGAGGTTCTGATGGTGACGAATCAGAGTCAAAGCGACTCGGAACAGGATCTTGGATCCCTCATAAAAAAGGCAGTCCCATATCCTCAGCACTGTCTGAGAAAAACACACAGCTACCAATCATTACATTCAATATCAGCATTACAAACTCTACTTATGCTACATAAAACCGGCTAATGATTTCATAAGATTTCAAAATTGTATGAATTCAATGACTGCAAAGCTTACCACTGAACACTTCTCACAAAGTACAACCTTTGACTTCATCCTCACCTCTACAGGAAGTATGTCAACGTACAGGCAGATGAACCAGCGCGAGACCACCAGGGTCCACATTGCATCGTGCCGATTCATGACCTGCCAGACATCAGGAACCTTCATCCTGACAAGCTCTCCAAGCACCTCTTGATCCATTTTAAGCCCCAGCATTGTTGGTGCGTAATAGTCTAGATAAAAAAAAAACATACATATGGAACATGATACAGAATGGATTTATGATGAACGAGTATTTATAACTTAAACAGGATATTCAGATGTATGTGGTGGGTGATTGGAGCACTTCAAAACTATAATTAACTTTGCAGAGCATTTATTACATTGACATTACACTTAACAAATATGAAATTGCTGTGTTAAAAGTTTTAGTTTTAGTTTAGTTTACCCAAAAATTAAAATTTTGTCTTTATGTACTCACCCTCCAGTCATTTCAAACCTGTATGACTTTCTTTTTTTCAGAAGATATTGGTAACTAAATAGTTTTGGTGACCATTGACTTCCCCAATATGGACACATATGGAGCTAATTCTCAAATATTTTGTTTTATCTTCCAGGAGAAAGAAAGCCATAACGGTTGGGTGACATGAGGGTGAGTAAATGATGACAGAATATATATTTTTAGGGGAAATATCTCTTTAACGAATGGCAAGATTTAAGCTTAAATTACCTACAGCACTAGCCTAAAGCAATGGCTAAACAACTATTTGGCTATTGGTTAACATTATTTTCCCCGCCCACATGGTCTAGATGATGTCATCTGAAACAGAAAGTTGTTTGAGGTTGCAGAACAATTTATTACATTTTGATTAAGCCTAATAGAATGATTAAAAATCTCAGAAATATTTTTTTTCCCTTGTGTCCTATTCAATCTGATTTAAAATCATGCTTTAAAATAAAACACGGTTTCATGACTGGAGAAATAACTTACCAGCACGTATAACCTCTTCTATTTTAGGGTCATGCTCAGCCTTTAATAGAGAATGATAGTAGCCAGGATTTCTGTCCAACTGGTCCTGGGCTCCACTAGCTGCCATCCAGATCTGAGTGCGATGTTCACCTGGAACCCCCTTCCTCACATAACGCTTCACTGCAAACCCAAATGACAGCTTTAAAAAGTGAAAAAACTTCATCCTTTATGTGTCAACTTCATACAATAACATTATATATATATATATATATATATATATATATATATATAATTACATTAAATTGCATACCTTTTATATTTTTCTCCACTTTTACAGTGCCCTGCAAAAGCTTTGACCACTTCTTTGACCTTCTAGTGACAACATCTAAATGCCTGGACATAAACTCCTCATAGGATTCATAGTTGAAATCTTCTGCTCTCTCAAATCCATACTGGTCTACCCTAGAGACACATTTAAAGACTTGTTTTAAAGACTGGGAATACTGTTAAAGAAGAAAACCGAAACTTTAATAGAAATATCCTAAAATTATGAAGCTAAAATAAAACGAGTTCATTATTATTATTATTATTTTTACATGACAATTTCTGAAATGTCTTTTATTTGTGTTCATATTGACACTGACGCAAACATCACCTGACGCACAGGTGTTTTGGACCATCTCGTGGCGACCGTTCCACTATCCATAATATAGCGATTTTTATTTTATAAGTAACATCACTTCACCATAGTAATATAAAGTCAGGTTCATACCTCTGGCAGTCGTTGCTGTCTGAACTGGCGGAACATTCCGTCCTTTGATCATTAAAGTGATTCTCCATGTAGAGTTTAGTGCGTCTCTTCCATCGGACACTTTTACTGAGCTAAGCTGTTTATATAAACTCCTCCCCTACACTGAAACCTGGCATATGCACAGGTTATTCATTTTACCTTGCGTATTACCTGTTTGGTTTTATAGTGTGTAGTTATGTTATGTCTATTATTTTTAACTCGACGTTTTAACCATTTGAAATATTTGTTTTGAGTAGCCTTGGTTCAAAATAATTTATACAGTTCACTATCTGCTGTAAACTTCTCAGCAGGTGATTGGATGGTTGGAAAGTTATGAAAATACTGGACAAAGAAGACCAACCCTTTTAGAGATATTATATTATTGATTATATTATAATTATATTACAGGCTATGATTATATTAGCTTTTAAACTTTTTATTTTATTATAATTTTAAAAATGTTTAGACTCATATTATATATTTATTACAAATAATTTATTATTTATTTATTGTTGAATTACACCAATATTTATCACTTGGTTTCACTTTTGACTACAGTAACCAACCTGATTAGATCTATAAATAAAACTTTTAAAACATATGAATAAATGTGGTTTTGGTACATAACATTATTATTTAGGCAAAGTATTTCATCTATAATTTTTTGATCTCTCGCGATATATTTAGTTTTCAGAAGTCCTGCTCATAATGAAAAAAAGCGAATAGAACTGACGTTGTTTGATTTGTTTATGAAAAATGATTAGCATACATTTCATAAAATTAACTAGTTTTACTTTGTCATGCTTGATGTATTAAAAAAATACAAATATATTCCAAACCGGATATTCTTTCCGGCCGTTGACCTTGGCAAAATAAAGGTCTCCTAGGCTTTCCTTTTCCTTCAGCTACTGTTGCTTAAAATGTAATTTGACTCCACATACAGACAAAACGTATTTTTAGACATTAAGTTAGTCTTTATGTACTGTGAAAGAAATAAAACGTAAATAAAACAAATCTAATCCTTTTAAAATCAGGTTTTTGGCTTTCAGACTTTTATTTTAAATAATTTATCCAGCGCCATTTAGGGAAAGAAGAGTTTTGTTTCCTGTTTCAGCTCCAGTGGGTGATGGCGGGGCTCCATCTCTCCACATTTTAACATGTTACAAACTCATTTCTTCTTTTCTCCATGGCCGCCTATAAACATTAGGACGAACGTGTAATAATATTCTCTCGAACTAGTTTGCGGTAAACGCGAGTGGAAAGGGTCGGATCCGTGGCCGTACATCGCTCCCGTTGTATTTTAAAATGGCTCCAGTTCAAATCGGTTCGGACGGGCAGCTGGTCCCCGCCGGGGGTCCGAGCTCAGCCCCGCAGCCTCCTCTGGGAGCCCCGGCCACTCAGGGGGTCCGGCTGAGCCTCCTGATCGAGTTCCTGCTGCAGCGAACCTACCATGAGATCACTCTTCTGGCTGAGCTGTGAGTTCATGAGAGATCAGACCTGTTCTGCTCATTGGTCAGGCATGTTTAAAGCAAGTTAGATTTAGTTTAGCACTGGCCCATATGTTTCCTCGCCAGATGTTTTACTTTGCAGGTCATGTCAACACTTTTATAAATCTGGATTTTAAGATGGTAGCGATTATATGGGGGTGTATAACTTGTGTGGGGATGTTGCTGCAACACTTGCTGACCCTTGTATGACTTCTTACCTGGCTGTGTTTATTTGGTTTACCATGTACAATTTGTTGGGGCAAAGTAATATTTCAACATGAAGCTAGTTTATTTGAGTGGTCTGCTTATAGCAGCTTAGGTGAATTTATGGTGGATGTAGTGGGTGACACAAGTTTTATCTATGAAACAAATCTATTACTATCAAGTATACTGTAATTGCTATAAGAGCATATATGGAGATGTGCACAAATTTTCTTGTTCTGTTGCTTTTATGGATCTGTATTTTTATGTCTCCCAAGTTTTCTAGATATAAGATGTAAAATGTTTTGCGCTGTCATTTGATATTATTTAACCTTATCTTTATGATTTTCACAGGCTTCCTCGAAAAACAGACATGGAAAGGTAAGAAACTGCCATGTTGAAAACATGAATGTAATATTGGTTACACCAGGGGTTTTCAAATGGGGCAAGGCAGTGCTTGGGGTTCATGGAAAAGTTTAGAGAAAAAAAATGTAAAAGGAAATGTTTACTAACTTATTTACTTAAATAAATGAATGAATGAATGCATGAATAAATATATAAATAAGTAATAATAAAAAGATAATAATAAATAATATTTATTTTCACAATAACATTTTAGACATATTTATAACATTAAGTTTTTACAATACAAATTAGGCCTTTATACACAAAATATATATGTAATATAAATTTAATATAAAATATATGCCTTTTCAAATTTTAGGAAGGGGGTCCCTCACAGGACTTGAGGGTTCTTGCCTTCTAAAAGATAGAAAACGCCTGAGATACATTATCCGTGCATATGAACACAACTGATGTAATCCGTCTCTTACAGGAAAATCGAAATTGTTCAGTTTGCCAGTCGGACACGGCAGCTCTTCGTACGTCTGCTTGCTGTTGTGAAATGGGCAAGTAATGCTGGGAAGGTGGAGAAATGTGCGGTATGTGATTTATTTCTCACCTCCAATTTGAGTTATTTTCATTTTTTGAGTTGTACTCATTCTTAGCTCTGATTGCAGATGATCTCATCATTTCTGGATCAACAAGCGTATTTATTTGTTGACACGGCTGATCGACTGGCATCACTGGCCAGGGACGCCTTGGTACATGCACGTTTGCCTAGTTTTGCCATCCCTTTCGCCATTGATGTATTGACCACAGGGTCTTATCCGCGTCTGCCCACCTGTATCCGAGTGAGTAATCAAACACAGTGTTCAAGAGCTTAAAGTGGCTGTATTAAATGTGAAATAGACAGCAGTAATGTTCTTTTTTTTTTTTTACAGGACAAAATTATTCCTCCTGACCCTATAACCAAAGCAGAAAAGCAGACAACGCTAAATCAGCTGAATCAAATCCTGCGACACAGACTAGTCACCACTGACTTGCCCCCACAGCTGGCCAACTTAACTGTGGGTAAGTTCCAAGCTCCACACATCTACTGGCAAAGACATATTCTGCCCTGTAATAAATATGTTATAAGTTTCCAAACATTTTATTCTATATTTTTGTTTTTTTGTTTCTTTTTTTGTTATTATTATGAATGATCTTACTTGTGTGAAGCCAATGGGCGAGTAAAGTTTCGAGTTGAGGGGGAATTTGAAGCCACATTGACAGTGATGGGGGATGATCCTGATATCCCTTGGAGACTTCTTAAACTAGAGATTCTAGTTGAAGACAAGGAAACTGGAGGTAAGATGTGTAGTAATAATAAGTCATAAGAAATAAGATATGATGGAACCCCTGTGCATGTACCCTTGTTTTCCTTGCATATTTTATAAACAAATGTAAAAGTCTTGAATGTGAGTATATATTTTTAATTTATATGTAATGAAATGAATAAATAGTTGCTAATAAATATATGTTTCAAAGTACCAATAATAAATATTGATATATAATTTATTTAGATGGACGGGCATTGGTCCACAGCATGCAGGTGAATTATATCCATGAGTTGGTGCAGTCCCGACTGTTTGGAGATGACAAGCCTCTTCAGGACATGTACAACTGCCTCCGTATCCTTTTAGATCAAGACTAAATTTGGTTTCTGTGTTTTAGTAGAACATTTGATTGGTTACTCAATCAACAGCCCATAGCTTTTTTTAACCAACTCAGATATTTTACAATACACTACTGGTCAATTTAGACGCAACTTTTTTTTTTAATCACTATTTTCCAGAATACTTTTTTTTAGAATAATTAGCAAAACTATGAAATTGAAGTTTTGTTTAAAAAAAAATGTAGTTACAAAAAGTGAACAAATCAAAACAGTTTCCTTAATGAATGGTATCAGACTCGTTTTGCCTATCACTACAGCTGGAGGTGTTGCACTCCCAGACTCTGATGTTGATCAGAGAGCGGTGGGGTGATCTAGTGCAGGTGGAGCGCTACGTCCCTGCCAAGTGCCTCACGTTGTCTGTCTGGAAGTAGGTTTCAAAATTTGCCAATTAGGTTTAATTGAATTTTTCTCTTTTGGTTTTACATCTCATGATTCTTGCCTTGCAGTCAACAGGTCCTGGGTAGAAAGACTGGCACTGCATCTGTGCACAAGGTCACCATCAGAATTGATGAGACTGATGGATCCAAGCCATTACAGATCTCCCATGAGCCTCCACTCCCTGCCTGTGATTCCAGATTAATGGAAAGAGCCATGAAGGTGAGTATCATTGGTTAATATAATCTCCTTTTTGATAATAACATTGATATTTCCATAACGATGATCATTGAATGGGCTTTTATTTGATTATACACGCCATTCAAAAGTTTGTGGGAAATTAATACTTTTATTCAACAAGGATGCATTAATTTGATCAATTACAGTAAAGACATTTCTAATGTTATAGAAGATTTCTTTTTTAAATAAATGCTGTTCATTTTAACTTTTTATTCTTATTTATTAAAAATGTATCACAGTTTCTACCAAAATATTAAACAGTACGACTGTATCAACATTGATAATAATAAGAAATGTTTCTTAAGCATAAAATCAGCACTGAAGACTGGAGTAATGGCTTCTCACATAAGTAAAGCTTCTTTCAAAACCATAAAAAAATCTTGCAACCCCAAATTTTGAATGGTAGCGTATAATAACTGAGGATGAAAGCTTATCATGTGTGTTTGTGGGGTGTTCTTTCAGATTGATCATCTCTCAGTTGAAAAGCTTTTGATCGATAGTGTACATGCCCGCTCGCATCAGAAACTGCAAGAACTCAAAGCCATCCTAAAAAGTTGCAACCCTAGTGATAACTGTAAGTATTTTACACCACAATGATCTTCACCATTCTTGTGCTGCTTGCTGTGCTTTTTCGTTTTTGTTTTTTTAAAGAGGGAATATAATCATTTGTCTGCTGTTCTTGGTTACTAAATTGATTTATAATAAGCAATAAATTACGAGAGGATGCGCTATATCGTGTAGGGAAGCAAATCTCGAAATTATCCATTTTCATGCTGTTATTATTGATACTGTAAATAAAATAATAATTTTCTTTCTTTTTTTTGTTTTTAAATCATTCTTCAACTAGAAAACATCAAGAGTCAAAATTAGTGATTTATTTTATATGCATTAAGAGATTGATTTTGTGCGTTTATTTTTCAGCCTTCATCGAGACTGCACTGCCCACGCTAGTCATACCAATCCTGGAGCCCTGCGGCCGATCGGAGTGCCTCCACATATTTGTCGATTTGCATTCAGGAATGTTTCAGCCAATGCTCTATGGAGTCGGTAAGTCACATATCCATCGGATGCACATCAGATAATTTGAACAAATCCACTACTTAACTAGCCTTGCTTGTCTGTTTCCAGATCAGTCAGTGTTAGACGACATTGAGAAGAATATTAACGATGACATGAAGCGTATCGTCACATGGTTACAGCAGCTAAAGTAAGCAGTCAAGCTACCCGTTCTTGGTGCGTTTCATGTTGTGACAGTGATGATAATATATTATGTTTTAAACAGATTCTGGTTGGGCGAGCAGAGATGTCGACAGTCTGTGAAACATCTTCCCACACTGTGCACAGACACTCTCCACCTATCTAACTTAACCACGCATCCTGTGGGCAACCTGTCAAAACATCGCCTCTTCATCAAACTCACCCGCCTCCCACAATACTATATTGTAAATACTTTAATATTTACTGTATTTATCTCACAGAGAAAGGCTTTTGTGTTCACATTAAACATTTAATTAACTCGTCTTTTCTCAGGTGGTCGAGATGTTTGATGTGTCCAACAATCCGACAGAGCTCCAGTATAAATACTACTTCCTGTCTGTGAGTCAGACTGAGAGTGAGGATGGGCTGCCTTCTGCTCAGCTGCTGCAGCAGTTTAAGCCTAACCTGGAGGAGCTTGTGCAGGACATTTCATCTGGACGAATAGCTCGTCCTGGGTCCAAGAGGAAGGTGGGATACTCAACGGAATATACTGAACTGAACGGTTAACATTTGTTACCGCTTTGTGTTGTATTTAAAAAGGGTTTCTAAATGCCCGTTATTGATATTATTGTGAACGATTCATCCATACATACGGTTCATTTTTAATTTGTTTTTTTCGAAATTCAATTTTTTTTATTGAAATGTCATAACTCAATTTTCATAACTCAAAAATTCTTGTTTTGGTCACTCCATAGTTGTCAGGAGAGCAAAGTGCCATTGAACCGAAGAAACCCAAGAGGTCAGGAGAGATGTGTGCCTTCAATAAGGAGCTGGCCCACCTGGTAGCCATGTGTGACACCAACATGCCCCTCATTGGATTACGCTGTGAGGTACGCTGTGCATATCCTTTAGATGGTGAAAGCAGTGCTTTATTATCTCAAGCTATCAGTTGTAAATGTCACATTTTGTGTTTACTGAATGGTCTTTTATTCTCCCAGTTGTCCAATATGGAGATTCCTCATCAAGGGGTTCAGGTCGAAGGAGACGGCTGTAGCCATGCCATACGTATTCTGAAGTAAGATTATCTCTGGTTGTCAGTTCAAGTGTCTCTGAAGTTAATAAACCAGAATGGCACATATGATAGATGCATATCTACTTAATACTTTTATTCATCAAGGACGCATTTAAAGGGATAGTTCACCCAAAAATGAAAATTCTGTCATTAATTACTCACCCTCAGGTCGTTCCAAACCTGTAAGACCTTTGTTCATCTTTGGAACACAAATTAAGATATTTTTGATGAATTCTGAGAGCTCTCTGACCCTCCCATAGATAGCAAGGATCCTTGCACGATCAAGGCTCAGAAATGTAGCAAGGACGTCGTTAAAATAGTCCATGTGACATCATTGGTTCAACCATAATTTTATGAAGATATGAGAATACTTTTTGTGCGCAAAGAAAACAAAAATAATGACTATTCAACAATTTGTCTCCTCCACGTCACCCTATAGCGCCATTTTGGAGAGTATCACATATGTAAACAACATATGCAACGTATATACACATACGTTGTTTACGTTCAAATCAAAGCATAAACAACATATCCACGTACATACCTGGCATACGTTGTTTACATATGCGTTTACATATCTCAAAATGTCAAAAATTTTAATTTTTGGGTGAACTATCCCTTTAATTGATGATATTGAAAGATGTTTATGATGTTACAAAAGATTTCTATTTCAAATAAATGCTTGTTCTTTGAAACTTTCTATTCATTAAAGAATCCTAAAAAATGTATCATGGGTTCCACAAAAAATATTAAGCAGCACGTCTGTTTTAAATGTTGATAATAATAATAAGAAATATTTATTGAGTATCAAATATCAGAATATGATTATTAGAATGATTTCTGAAGGATCATGTAACACTGAAGACTGAAGTTATGACTGCTGAAAATTCAGCTTTGCATTATAATAATAAATTGTGTTTTAAAATATTAAAACAGATATATTAATATACAAAATATTTTACAGTATTACTGTTTTTACTTTTTTAAAATCAGATTAAAGGTGCAATAGGTGATTGTCTTCAGAAACATTTTTTGTTATGCTGGTTGAAAGTCTCTTCGCATCCCGATAGCAATCATTAAGTTAAGTGGTCTAAATGCATTTATATGTATGTATATATTCTGTGGAAGGCGTAGGCCCAAGAAATGTTCGTCCAGTCAGAACGCTCGGTCCGAGCATTTTGATTGGCTTTCCTACCTGCCTGTCAACATATGTATTTGCATACCTCTGCACACCCGGTTCACGCAGACAGGATACGTCATCAGCGCGTTCACGTACGCTATGCAGACAGAGCTAGAATGGCGGGCAAACATCTACAGCCTGATCTTCCTTTCTGGTATTGTAGTACTGTTACTAACTGTGCTATAAAGTTTTCTCACCGGTGAGTGACACATGATGTATTGTAGTATAGTTGTCTCTGGTATTCTGGTCTGTGAGCGTATATGCGTTCAGGAGGCGTGGCTTTGGGCGGCGATTTGCAGGGAGGGTGGGACGTTTGCTTTCAGCGCTATCAGGCTAAAGTTAGCATTCTCCGAGATCTCCTAATGCACCTTTAATGCAACCTTGGGGAGGATCAGAGACCTCATTCAAAAACATTAAAAACATATTACCGACTTAAACTTTTGGCGATAGTTTAATAAATGTTTTTCTTCTCTCAGAGTTCCACCTTGTAAGGGAGTGAGTGAGGAAACAAGAAAAGCTCTAGAGCGCTCTCTGCTGGACTGTACGTTCAGACTACAGGGCCGGAATAATCGCACCTGGGTGGCAGAATTGGTTTTCTCCAGTTGTCCACTCAACAGCACAGCCAACAAAGAACAAGGTAAAGAGAGTTAATTGTCCTCTAACAGCTTTCAGAACAATAATGTATGTGTATTTTACAATATTTTCTGTCTATTTCAATTCAGCTTCCACGAGACATGTCTACCTGACTTATGAGAATCCCCTTTCGGAGCCGGTGGGTGGCAGGAAGGTGGTAGAGATGTTCTTAAATGACTGGAACAGCATTAGTCAGCTTTATGAATGTGTGCTGGAGTTCTCACGTGCTTTATCTGGTAGGTACCTCTGTTCTAACTAGGTAAATCACATCGCTTGCGTTTTAATTTGAGTTTTAATTGATAACCAGCTATTATTTGTATTCATTTGATGCCATAGTACATTGAAAGTATTAAATTATTACATCAATTTTAAATTCCTTCACAGGAGTACATTCATATTTTACAATATGTTAAAATAGAATTTTTATTATTTTAATTTTAATAATATTTCCCAATATTGTTGTTTTACTGTGTTTTTATCAAATAAATGCAGACTTGTGAGCTTAAGAGACTTCTTCTTTCATAAACATAATACTTGACTTAAAATACTTGACTTATGAATGGTTTGAAGAACTTGAATTGCTTGTAATTTAATAATTAATTATCTACAATTTCCAGATATGCCCTCGTATTTGAGCCTTTTCTCAGAGATACGGCTGTACAATTATCGGAAGCTGGTTCTATGTTATGGCAGCACCAAAGGCAGCTCGGTAAAAACCTTCTCATCTTGTTAAAATGCGGATGTTAAAGGTTCTTAATGCCTTCATTTAGTGATTTCTTTTAAATCACACTGGTTTCATTTACTACAAGTTAAATCCTGTTTCTTTCAGGTGACGATACAGTGGAACTCAGCATCCCAGCGTTACCATCTGGCCCTGGGGACTGTGGGGCCCAATTCAGGCTGTAGCAACTGTCACAACATAATTCTCCACCAACTTCAAGAGATGTTCAACAAGACACCCCATGTTGTACAACTTTTACAGGTATCTGGAGCCTTGACACTAGAAGTCATCATAGTTAAATTCAAGTAAAATTCATATTTGTGTTCATATTCACCATGTTGTATGTTTATTTACATTTAACATATTGTCAATGTTTTTTTTAAAACATTAAATTGTTAACTGACCAATTTGGGGTGGATATTGGCAATGTATCACTATTCATTTCTAGATGCTGGAAGTATTCTCACATGCTTGTCTGTTCTCAGGTCCTCTCAGACACTCAAGCTCCTCTAAATGCCATCAACAAGCTACCCACAGTGCCTATGCTGGGCCTCACCCAAAGGACCAATACGGCGTACCAGTGCTTCTCCATCCTGCCTCAGTCGCCCACTCACATCCGTCTGGCCTTCCGCAACATGTACTGCATTGACATCTACTGCCGTAGTAGAGGTGTGGTGGCCATCCGTGACGGGGCCTATAGTCTTTTTGACAACACAAAGATAGTTGAAGGTTTCTACCCTGCCCCTGGGCTGAAGGTGTGTGGAGCAAAAATTAAATATTAAACATATTAAAGGGATAGTGACCCAGAAATGAAAATTGTCATTTATTCACTCTCATGTCATTCCAAACTTGTATGGTTTTCTTTCTTCTGTGGAACATAAAAGAAGTTAATATGAAGAATGTTGGGATCCAAAATGTCGGGTTACGAACATACTTCAAAATATCTTCTTTTATGTTACACAGAACAAAATAAGGTTTTGAACAACTTGTATTTTTGTTTGGACTGTCCCTTTAACTGTTGTTGTGCATGGGCGTAATTGTCACTTTTCAATGATTTTCCGCAGACGTTCTTGAACATGTTTGTGGATAGTAACCAAGACGCCCGCAGACGCTCGGTTAACGAGGACGACAACCCTCCCTCCCCGATAAGCATAGATGACCCCTTCATGCCCCATACCCAGACGCAGCCTTCAGGCAGGGGGGTTTATCCACCCCTCACATCACCCCCCAACCCGTACCACGTGCCTCCCTCACCGTCCATGATGACAACACAGTCTCCAGGTATATAAATATGTGTCTCTATCATGTCAAATGCTGTCATTTTGCTGCCTGTGCCATCCTGGTCATGCCACCATGGAGTCAGGGAAACAAAAGGAGAGAAAGTGATTTCTCATTGGTGTCCCACTCATTGCAAAAGCGTCCCACCAGCTCTTCCTGTCTGTTGGTATGCATGCTTTTATTGGTCAGTCTGTGTTTGATGACACCATCACCGTGCAACCTCATGAAGAAGCATGCCCACAGTTGTCCACCCATCTCCATTCGGGGTCTGCAGCTCCTGTCCCGCTTTGGCTGCCGCTTGTGTGAAAGTGAGGGTGCAGGATTACGGGAGCGACATGCTCTTGTCAGATGTTGATGAGGCCACTGATTGGTTAATTGTGTGCAGGGAACATCCACGCAGCCAATTCCCCTAGCGGAGCTCTGCGGGCCCCTTCTCCCTTTGGGCCCACCCCTTCTCCCTCCTCTCTGGGCATTTCTATGGGGCAGACCTCCAACTTTGCTAGCCCACATGGTAAGTGCACGGGAGGCTTGGATCCAGGGCTTTGTTGATTGGCTTTCCTTTTTACCTCTGCGGTCCAGGGCTTTCAATCTTTGATGGGCTGGTGAAAGACATCTGATTTGTTGCTAACGATCGACTTTGTGCATGGTGGATGTACTCAGCTTAAATGATCACTTGCTTGATACTTCTTGTATTATTTCTTGATTCTTTCTGTTTCTTTGACTGGTGGGACTGGGAAAACAAAACATCTATGTCAGAATCATATGCATGATTAAATGAAAGAAAAAAATACAAAGTAGGACTTGTTCCTGGGATTTAGCCTGATATTTTATTTTACTTTTTTATTTTTGTGATTGTAAAATTTTATTTGACAGTTTTGGGGTCTGTAAGAGGTCTCTTATGCTCACCAAGGCTGCATTTATTTGGTCAAAAATACAGTAAAACAGTAATATTGTAAAATATTATTTCAATTAAAATATCTGTTTGGTATTTTAATATTGTTAAGATGTAATTTATTCCTGTGGTGGCAAAGCTGAATTTTCAACAGCCATTACTCCAGACTTCAGTGTCTCGAGATCATTCAGAAATCCTGCTGATTTTGTGCTCAAGAAAGAAAAGTTAAAACCATGATACATTTTTTTTGTTTTGTTTCAGGATTCCCTGATGAATTGAGTTCAGAAGAACAACATTATTTTGAAATGTTTTTGTAACATAATTGTCTTTACAACTATTAATTTCTTTAAAAAAAAAAATCTTTCTGACTCCAAACTTTTGAATTACAGTGTATTTTTGTACAGTATTGTCAGTCTCACATTAGTCACAGTATGTCATGGTTTAGTACATTTTCATGCTTCAAAATATCTTAATTGGTGTGCAGTTGAAATCATGTGAAAGTGAATCAGAGTCATTGGTTTAAATCTCTTTGCCTTGTTTTAATCATACAAAATCATCATCATCGTTGGTTGTTGTTGTTGAAGCAGCTCTGACTTTGCAGTTTGGAAATGTGTGTTTTTGGTGGGTTGTATTGAGTACTGTTACTGCCATGGACTAAAAACTGTACATCGATGGAAACTGGTACTCCTTGAGAGATGCTGAGTTATGGTCTAAACGTCTTTCATTTGTATTGCAGGAACCCTTGACCCGAGTTCACCATACACGATGGTTTCCGCCAGCCCAAGGGTCGGACCATGGCCAGGTTCTCCGCAGGTCTCTGGACCCTCCCCAGGGGCCCGAATCCCTGGCATGTCACCAGGCAACCCTTCTTTGCACTCACCTATTCCAGATCCATCCCACTCCCCTCGAGCTGGTACCAGTAAGTCCAGAGAGTCTAAAGACAGATCCATGTTATCAGAACATGTTAAAATCAGTAATTTACTTATTACAGTTATTTAATTAAGTAAAATTAAGTTAAGTTTACTTATTGCAGTTAGAATTTTTCTGCTTAATTGTCTTTATTGCAATGCAAAATATCTTGATGGTTGTAAAAGTAAACTTCAAAAATAAATGGCTCAATATTAATTCATTTCTTTTGATTTTGGGGTTAAATAGTACCTCGACATTTTCTTGACACTTTCTATGCGATTAACCCGATAATTATGTAGTTTGTCCTAGGTTTGATGTACACTACTGGTCAAAAATTAGATTTTTAAAGATTTTTTTTTTTTTAATGTTTCTAAAAGATGTCTGTTGTGCTCACCAAGGTAAAACAGTAATATTGCACAATATTGCTTTTCAAAATAGCTTACTTTTATATTTAAAATGTAACTTATACCTGTGATGGCAAGGCAGAATTTTCAGCAGCCATTACTCCATTAGTGTCACATCCTTTAGAAATCTTTCTAATATACTGATTTGGTGTTCAAGAAACATTGTTTCTTATCATGTTGAAAGCAGTTGTGCTGCTTAATATATTTGTGTAAAACATGGTTAGGATTCGAGATTACTAGAAAGTTAGTGAAAAAAAAAAGCATTTATTTGAAACTGAAATCTTTTGTAAGATTATGCCTTTACTGTCACTTTTGATCAGTTTAATGTATCCTTGCTTAGTAAAACTACAAATTTCTTGAAGAAAAAGTAGTATAAATGAGAGAATTTAATATTTACATTTCACATGACTACGTTAAGCAGTAATTGAATTTGTTCAGTCAGTCACTGTGTGTGTTTGTGTGTGTAGGTTCACAGGCAATGCCTCCACCCCGTAAACTGCCACAGCGGTCCTGGGCCGCTTCTATTCCCACCATCCTCACCCACAGCAAACTACATGTTCTGCTTCTGCCGTCACCCATGCCATGCCCAGTGCCAGGGCTGGCGGGCAGCTACCTGTGCTCACCTCTGGAGCGCTTCCTGGGCTCTGTCATCATGAGGCGGCACCTACAGAGAATCATACAGTTAGAACCCAATGTGAGTCAGAAACAGACATGTTACAACCACATCATTCAACCCGTCAGATTAATATAATTTTGCTTACACACTGTATTTGCATCACTCTCGATAACCTTCTCTTCACAGCTCACTATTGTGAACTCCAACGAGCCAGGCGTTATCATGTTTAAGACAGAAGTGCTTAAATGTAGAGTGGCTCTCAATCCCAAAACCTACCAGACTCTGCAGCTGAAAGTCACACCGGAAAACACTGGACCCTGGTCACAGGAGGAGCTGCAGGTCCTGGAGAAGTTCTTTGAGACCAGGGTATGAAATGAACTTTTGAAGAGAATTGTAATGTGTATTTTAAAATTGCCCTGTTCGTCCTGATTTAACAACACTGGCTTAATGTCATGATTAGAGCTTACCTGTTTAAAACTAGTTTGAAAGCGCTTATCTTTGCTATTCTGCTTAGTGCAGTTAGCTGTGCATTTTTTTTTTTTTTTTTTTTCTTTAAAGCAAATCACTCAGTTCGCTCAGTGGCCTTCTTGGCAATGCCATCAAGTCAGGTATTGTGCAGTTATGCAAGTGCAAGTCATTTTCTTTTACTTAAACCATAGGTTGCAGGACCACCCTTTAAATACAACACACTAAATGCCTTTACAAAGCTGTTGGGAGCTCCAACCAACATACTCAGAGACTGTGTTCGCATCATGAAACTGGAGTTGGTAAGCACATTCATGTTTATTTCATTTTTCTTTTTTTTTTTTCTTTTTTTACAATTTCAAAAAATTTGGGGTCAAATAGGTTTTTAATTAATACTTTTATTTAGTAAGGATATGTTAATATGGTCCAAAAGGACAGTAAAGATTTTAAATAAATGCTGTTCTTTTGACCTTTAATAATAGTAATGATTATTAATAATAATGATCTGCTAAGTATCACTTAATCATCAAATCAGGATATTACAATTATTTCTAAAGCATCATGTAACTCTAAAGACTGGAATAAAGACTGAAAAAAAATTACATTTAAAGCTTTAAGCAAAAATCTAACTTTGCCATCACAGCAAGAAAATACATAAATATGACAGAAAACAGGTATTTAAATTGTAATAAGGTTTCACAATATTACATATGAGATCTCTTTCCAAAACTTCCTGAACTTTTGAGCAATATTTTACATTTGGAAACTCACTGGCCCATCGTTTTTCCTCCAGTTCCCAGACCAAGCGGCCCAGCTGAATTGGAATGTGCAGTTCTGTCTGACCATCCCACCCAGCGCTCCTCCCATTGCCCCACCAGGAACAATTGCCGTGGTGCTTAAGACCAAGATGCTCTTCTTTGTAAGTGCTTCACCCACTCTGGTCTTTCTGGTTTGCAATGTCCCCTTTCACCATACAACCAGTTCCCAATGGATAAAAAACGATCTCGCCATACATGACCATGTCCTGAATTCTGATTATTACACTAATATTCTGGCCATTGTACGCCCAGCAACTTGTGTTTGATCTGTGGTTTAAATTTACTATGGATTCCTAGCATGTATTAACTTGAAGTGATGCTCTTCCACAGCTCCAGCTGACCCAGAGGCTACCAGTACCCCAGGAGCCCATCAGCATCATAGTGCCTATAGTGTATGACATGGCTACTGGACTGACCCAGCAGGCTGATATCCCCCGCCAGCACAGCTCCTCAGGAGCCGCGGCCCTGATGGTCAGCTCCATCCTCAGGAGGTTCAATGAGCACCATCCACCACGACAAGGTTCACACATGTGTTTTGTTTAATGTGAATTTTTAAATTGATATATGGAAATCAGTATATAATATTAGTCAGATATTTAACATTTTATGTTTCTATATTTACATTTCAATATTAATGCTAGCCTTTTTTTTTTTTTACAGGAGAGTGCACAATATTTGCAGCGGTTCATGAGCTCATGGCTAATCTCACGTTGAACCCTGTTGGACGGCCATAACTTGTCTCTTAGGAAACTTCTCCAGACGATCAGTAAATAACTCAAGGGAAATTCAGGTTTTCTGCTACAGCCGATGGACTCTTCTGCTGGTGTATCATATTGTCATAAAAGGGAGCAGAAATATGATGGAACTTTTTTATTGTATTATGAAGCATGTAAATTAATAATTGTGACAAAAGCAGGACTTCTTTTTTTAAAATAGCTCGGCAAAGTTCTGCTAACGGATTTATTTTTTTTTTCAGATGCACTTCTTAAGGAAATGATTGTGATAGAAAAAATGTTTAACTACAGCTGTATTTTTTTTATTTGAAACTTTGCAGAAATATTCTTGTCTTTTTTGTAATACAAGATATCAATACTGTGTAAGTATTGATGTTTTCTTTATCAGCACACTATTTAAATGTTTTTTTATTTTATTTTGATTGCATTACTTTGATTTCTTAGTATACCTGTCACTTTAAATATGCGTGACAAACTCCTAAATAAGCAGTGTTTTATTGTCATTCATTGGAATCACGGAAAAGGTCTAAGATTTTTCTTGTCTGTGTTTATTACTATTTAATAAACATTGGAAACAGCTCCATCCTTTCATTAATAACTTGTTTGTTTGATTAAGTGAAATTAAATATATTTAGAGAACAAAATGAGAACAGTTATCCTTCTCTATGCATTTAAAGACTCGTTATCGTATATTGTAAATTTGTATGGGTACTTTTTTTTAGAACAATAAGTAATTATAATTAAAAACGTATTTCAAATTTAAGACAATGTTGGTCAAGCACACAAAGGTCCAGAGTGGAGAATTTTACAAGCTAATAACTAAATCTTATGTAACGAATGCATCATCTTTCAATGAGCCTCAAAATGACAATTATGAGGCGCATGCAAACTTTGCCTTATTGTTACGTTAAATAACATACGCGATTAAATCGATTCATTTCTAAATTAAGATTATCGCCTGACAACCGTATTTCACTTCAGAAATCCTCATCTAAACGACTGTGATTGGCCATTCCTTAACAGCGCAGAGATAAGTAACCAGCACCTCGGGACAGTTCTATGTATGTGTTGCTTTACTATCGGTTTGTAGAAATTTGTAAACCCAGCTAAATAATATAACTATTAAACGTTAAAAGCAAATGAATTGAAAATACTCGATGTTAAAGTTAAAATAAAAAAAAGCTATTTCGACTCATCGTACCTGACCAATTAAATACAACGCCTGGGTCACAAGCTCAGCCAATTCAGACACTTGTGTCATAAAAATGTCCATTCTATCCACTTTATTCAATTTCTATGGCAGTTCGATGCAGATTCACACAACATCGGTACGTTTCGTGGTCTCTAGTCGTTTAGCAGATTTGACCACGCCTTTTATTTACATCTCATGCCGCTGTGTGAATGAGCACCATGGAGAGGAGGACCACTGAAAAGCCGCTTTGCAATGAGAGTGACAAACGCCATTAATGGATGAATAAACCAGTAAATGCAGTGTTAATCATATGAATCTGTGTCACCGCTGGGATAATTACGGTGATAATGGCAGCTGTGAGTCTGACGGATCCGCTTTGCAAACCTTGCTCTTACAGTCCACATTTGAAAGGTAACTTAATGCCGATCTCTTCTATAATAGTTGCGTTTTTATGACGTTCTGACTGGCTATGAACACATACATGTTTTATTTCTCGATTATATAATATTTGCAGTTGAGGTGTGCGTGAGGAAGCCCTTGATGCCCATCCACCTGAGCAGTGAGCAGGTGGCACTGGAGATGCTGTGTCTCTGCAGCCAGCTGGACCTACTGATCAGAGCTCAGGTCCATCAGGTGAGACACTTACACTGATGCTCAGATCTTTGAACACTGAACATAGCCTACTGGTGTGTTTGTCTCATTCAAGTATCTAATCTGAATTAGCAGTTTCAGGAGCAGCTCAAACAGGACACAAGTCCTGAAGAGTCTGAGTGTTTTCAAAAACAAGGTAAGTTTAGGACTAAAATAATCCTTTTTTCATGGAAATCAAAATCGGTAATTGTTATCCAATGTATGTACAACCTCTGAATTTGTGTGTAGGGGCAGAGATAATACATCAGATGAACCAGTGCCTTGAACATCTCAGTGAACCGGAGCTTCAGCTTGAGGTAACTAATCACCATTTAACCATTTCTCTTAAACCAGTTTGAATTTTTGGATGATGGTTTCCATTTATTTCCATTTCTTTAGGAGTATTTGGATGTTGTAGGATTATCTACTCTATTCCCTCGAGTGGAAGTTTATATGATACATGGCAGCCCTATTGACATGTTGGAAAGACCACCTTCAGATGGTGAGACCACAGAGTGGGAGAATGATAATGGGATACAGTTACATTTACTGGCCAATGGTTACTTGACTCGATGTGGGTAATAATGAATAATAATAATAATAATAAACTTTATTTGTATAGCACATTTCAAACAAAAAATGTAGCTCAAAGTGCTTTGCAATGAAAAAGCATTACAAAAAGCACCAAATTTAAAAATATCAAAATTAATATGATTAAAAATTCACTTTGATAATAAAAATAAATTAGTAAACATAAAGTACATAACCTTGGATATAATGATAGTAATAATAAAAGACAACATAGAAAGCTTCAGAAAAGTAATTTGCTAGTTAAAAGTAAAAAAAAAAATGCATAAAAAGTATTTAGCGAGCTCGCCTCCTTAATACATTTATTCTACATGTATAATATATACAATATATTAAAAGGAACAAACAAACTATTAAAAAAGTGCTAGAATCAAAAGTAGTTGCACCGAAACAGCATAGCAGATTAATCAGTTTGATTAGGAAATGTTTTATCATTCCAGCTTATTTTCCTCATATTGGGAGGCTGAATCAGCTGCTGGTTCTCTGTCAGCAGTTAGATGAAGATGTGAAGCATCTGGGCAGTCATAAGTACATCGCACATCAGCTATCAGCAATTTATGTGAGTTTGTTTGACTTGATCTTCATTCACATCATTATATCTATGTGATCTGTCCATAAAAATGTTTGATTCTGTGTATCATTCAACTTTGTTTCTGGTACAGCAAGTCCTAAACTCTCTCAAAGATGTTTTGCCATTATCCATCATAAGAAAGGATATTGAGGCTAATTTTAAGCAGCTGAAGCGGTCTCTTTCGATTGAGGAAGGGTCCAAGCTGGATCCTCAGTTGCCAGCACATCACGTGAGCTGGTGAGAGTGGTTTTAGTTCCATTTGTTAGAATCAGCCAAAAGTAATCCAGCATAATTAATGAAAGGACTCTTCACAGGGTGTCAGAATTAACACAAAACGTGATATCAACGGTACTGTCAATCTCAGAAGAGCTCACCGAAGACCTCAATCCAGTCATGGAATTTGTCTCTAACCTCTCGTAACAGCTGGATCTACAGTGCCTGAAGTGGAGGGTGAGAAATTGTCACGGAATGTAGTGATTGAAGTGATTCCCTTGAAATTTTTATTTTTTATTTTTTTTATTTATTCATCTGTACACACCACAGATAAGACTGTCATAATGTGATCCAGATATATTTCAAAACCTTGAAAAATGAAAAGAAAAATATTTACATTCTGAGTACTACCACTTATAAATAATTTATTTTAACCATTTTAGATATTGTTTTGCATTGTTGGCTCATGATTTTTGAGTTTTAATAAACGATGATCGTTTCTAAAAATAAAAAAAACCCTTGTGCAATAATGTATTTTATAATGCATCTGTATACTTGAAGTGACTGTTGCACATGTTCTTTCCATTCTGTACATGATGGTGCTAGCATTGTTCATCAGCATCACACATGTGATTACATATCCAAAATAAACTCAAACAAGGTGATCAGAAGCGAATACCTTCTAAATCTGTGGTTTTATTTTAGTTATTACATATTAGAATTTATTCAATGATTTTATAATGTTATCACATAAAACTATTTTGTATACATTTAAAATATTGTATAAATTATTCGTAGAAGCAGTATTGCTGGTAAACTGATTTGCTCAAATGATGTAATCTACCTCTCATGGGTTTACGTCAGACGTACAGCGCGCTCTCGATGACGTGCACGCGGCTATGTTGAACTGGGAGTTGCCAAATCTATACGTGCACAGTTTACATTAATCCTCCAATCAAGATGACGGCTTTCAATGGTAAGATTTAAGTTACATTCGCGTTTTTGCATAGTTATCTTCATATATATAACAGCAAGTCTATAATAAAGCCGAGAGGTCAGCATACACTATATCCCGATTGTCCTCTCTGTGCTTATTAAATAATAAACTCAGTGGCATGCGAGCCTTGTTCCTAACCTGGCAGTTTTGTTAACGTTTCGAGCCGGTTCACACATTCAGATGAATGAAACTGCAGGTTCTCATAAGAGGCTTTTGTTTCAATATGGCACAGTAACAGCGAAATGGAAGAATTCCGATTGACACTCGAACTAGCCAATCAGGTTTTTGGTTTTGATTTGTTGACGTGCATCTCAGCCAATGGCATCCAAGACTAGGTCACTTTTCACCTTGTGTTTTTGTGTGTGTTACCCGAGTTTATTTTCATGTCTGCATCCAAACTGTACATTAAGAGACGTGCGTTTTTCAAGTTAAAGTAGAAGCGAAATGTTTTTGTTTTAAATATTTTGACAAACATTTTGCACGTTTGCATTTAGTATAGTAAATGATTTTCTGCATATTATAAAAATCACGGAAAACCTCTGCAACAGGAGCTCTTAAATGTATTAATCTAGTCTTTGTGAATATGAAAATATAAAAACAAATAGCTTTGCCAACATTACAGAACCTAAGGAAGTATTGCTTTGAAATATTGTCTTATATTGCTAATAGGATATTATATAGCTCATGTCAAAAGTTTGACAACCACTGGGTTAGGCTGCATAGTATGAACACATATATCCTTGATAGTAAGTAACAAGATACCAAAGCCAATATTTTAGATCTTGTTTTTTCGATGTGAAGTGAACTGGGTAGATGTGATCTCTTTCTAGATGCATAGTGTTGAGTTTTATTGTAAATTGCATATGACAACGTATTTGTATTTATATTTGATATTTGCTGTCTATCAAATATTAACAGAATTATTGTCGATGATATAGGAACATTGATGTACTTACATGATACTCAATTGAATTATCATTAACATTTCTAAATTGTTTTTCTTTTGTTGCAATTCAGAGGACCATCATTTCTAGTCCAGCTATGATCTGAGAGGAGATGATAGCAGAGCCAACTTTACTGTCCAGATCGGTGCAAAAGTGAGACACCTGAAAACTACCCCTGCATTTTCATCATAAAACAGACTCAATACAGTTTTAGATTTTATGCAGGCTTATTCTGAAATATCCCAGTTTAATTACATTTTGTTATTCAAGGCGTTCTACAGACAAACAACTGCCTGTTCATCCTGTTTTCAGAGAGAACTCAGTAGTTGACGTCTCTTCCTGTGCATCGGTGCATCACGTTTCAAATGAGAGAAATGAAAACAGACAAAAGACTGTGGTAAGGGCTGCTAAAACCACAATGCTTTTTTTTTTTAAAAAAAAACCCCTTAACAATAGGGTTTTACATCTCATATACTTTTATTATAGCAGAACAGACTTCTTTTCTACTATAAGAACATTTCTAATTCAGAACTATATTATGTCATGTGCAGAGAGGAAAGAGGAAAGCCCGGGAATGCTCTGAGAATGCCAAAAGAAAGCATTCAAAGAGCAGTAATGGCAGCCTGGGCAGAGCAGAGAACGAACAGCTCAAAAATGGAGACGTGGAAGCCGTCACACTGTTTGAGGTGGTCAGCATGGGCAGGAATGCAATGCAGGTGTGTCCAGCATGATCAGCCCTGCTACAGATAACTACATGGAAGGTCACAAAGTTCTGTTTAGGTCATATTGATTCAAATAAATCTTTATTATATGGATTTGGTTTGTTTTGTGAAAGGCTGTGGTGGATGACTGGATTGACGCATATACTGGCGACAGAGACACAGCACTGCTTGATCTCATCAGCTTCTTTATCCAGTGTTCAGGATGCAAAGGCAAGTTTTGTAATGTCTGTACTCTTTCATAACAGAACCTCATTTCACAACAGTGTTGAATAATATAAGTAGTTAATTTTCGGTAGTTTGTTTTTGTTTTGTGGCTTGTGTCGTATATTGTAGTTCAGGATGTGAATTCTGTTTGTGCTTTTATAGGGATGGTAACAGCAGAGATGTTTCAGAGCAAAAAGGGTACAGATGTCATGAGTAAAATGGTGGAGGATCTGGATGAGGTTAGACATCCAGCGTTCTCATCATTGATTACTTTCCCATGTTTCTTGCTCTTTCTAATTTGTGGGTTTTTTTGTCACAGGACACAGGTTTACAGTATAAGAAGTTCCTTGCATTTCCATGGATTTTAACTGTCACCTGGCCTCTTGACATGGTACGGTTCATGGCAGTTCACGTAATTTTGCAAATTATGATCATGTTGTCCTTAGTGTCTCATTTGACATTTTTTGTTTGTGAAATATTATTACAATTTAAATTGAAAAAGTTTTCTATTTTAAAACTATTTATTCCTGTGATGCAAAGCTGAATTTTCAACAGCCGTTACTTCAGTGTTCAGTGTCACATGATCTTTCAGAAATCATTCTAATATGCTGATTTGGTACTCAAGAAGAAACATTTGTTATTAATTATCATTGTTGTAAATGCTTATGCTGCTTTTTTTTGTTGAAACCATGATTCATATTTTCTGGATTCTTTGAATGAATAAAAAGTTCGAAAGAACAGCATTCATTTGAAATAGAAATCTGTTGTAACACTGCAAACATCTTTACTGTCACTTTTGATCAATTTAATGTGTCCTTGCTAAATAAAAGTATTAATTTCTTTGAAAAACATTTAAGCCCAAACCTTTGAACAGTAGTGTATAACACAATTTAAAATCAAAACTATTTTTTAATCTTGATCCTCTTTCCATCCTCCTTAGGACAGTGGCGAGTATCCCCTCATCATGTCCGGCCTGTACTGGAAGAGGTTTCGTTCACACTTCTGTGAATTTGTATCGGTGCTAGTGGCCCAGTGTCAGAACTGTGTAATCTTTGATGGCTACCTCTTGAACACACTCATTTCACTGCTGACAGAGCTCTCCGATTCCAGAGTTCGTGCTTTCAGGCACACCTGTACACTAGCAGGTAAGTTGCCCGATGATTAATTCCACTTGACCTGAACCACACACACACACAGACATCCCGAAAGCTTATGTTTTGCTGCTGTTGTGTGTGTCTCTGCAGCAGTGAAGCTGCTCAGTGCTTTGGTGAATGTGGCTCTCAACCTCAGTGTCAGTGTCGATAACAGTCAGCGGCTCTACGAGGTCGAGCTGGCCAAGATGGCCAGCAAACGGGCTTCTCCGAGGCTGGACAGGATCCAGAGAAAGATCAGTGAGGTTAGAATGTGACAGCATGTCTGGTTACAGTGTTAAACATTTCTATACACAGATCTCTCACACTCACCAAGTGTGAGTAAAAATTGGCTTTGGCGAGTAAATATAACTGTATAATGTAATACATGGTCTAAATCACATTGTAAATATGATATTCTGACACTTACTGATGTAAGTGACTTGCACAGTTCAAACAGGCATAGAAATGTCTACTAATTTTTAACAGCCATTTCTCTAGACTTCATTGTCACATGATCCTTCAGAAATCATTCTAATATGCTGATTTTGTGTTCAAGAAACATTTCTTATTATTATCAGTGCTGCTTGATATTTTAAACCAGAAACCATTATACTTTTTTCAGGATTCTTTGATGAATAGAAAGTTCAAAAGAATATCCTTTATTTGAAATAGAAATCTTCATAAATGTCTTTACAGTCACTTTTGATCAATTTAATTCATCCTTGCTGAAAAAAATATTACTGACCACAAAACTTTTGAATGGTGGTGTTGATGTACAGGTAACAGTAAAGTCAGAAAAATCCAGAGGAAAGGCAAGGATCATGTGAATAAACAAACTGAATGAATTACTTTCATTCCTCAGTTACAGGACAGGAAATGTGAAATTGAGAACATGATGGATGCCATTTTCAAAGGAGTCTTCCTGAAGAGATACAGGTGATCTTTATTTTAACCACACTAGCCTTCACTTCCTTGAAAATAAAATAAAATAAAATAAAATAAAAACTATGTATCATTATAAGTGCATTGTGACTTCCAGAGACGTGATTCCTGAAATCAGGGCCATCTGCATGGAGGAACTGACAGTGTGGATGAAGCTGTATAGTTCAGTGTTTCTGAACGACAGCTATCTGAAGTATGTGGGATGGATGATGCATGACAAGGTGGGTGAGCCAGTAGCCGGGTGTTTAAAGAACATTTTATTTTTAAATGTTTAGACGTTTACCCATGTCAGTTGTTGTTGAGTTGAGTTGATATTTGACTGCCTGTTTTATTTTTTGAATATTCTACAGCAACCTGATGTGCGTCTGAAATGCGTGCTGGGTCTACAGGCACTTTATCAGGATCAAAGTAGTTCCAAAATGGACCTTTTCACAATACGGTTTAAGGTAACAATTGCTTTCACATTCTCACACTATAGTTGTGTCCCAAATGACACACTATACACTATGTACTATGTACCGTGTAGTGTATGAATTTTCTGATAGCCTCTCCCCTTCCACTACGTTAGGAAAGCTGAGACTGCTAAGTGCACAAAGTTTTCCACACTTCATTTTTTTTCAGGCAATTAAGTGCATCATCTGTGTATTTGAAGTGCACTTTTGTCGTCTTGTAATTTTCATCGTGAACACACTATTCACACTATGTATACCTCAAAATGGCTGCATGAACTGGGATACTCTTCATGTTCCTAGTCAGGCACAACACGACAAGTTTCTGCAAAATTTGTCTATGAACTCTACACAAAAATGCAGTAAACCCATGCCACATTCACATCCAATCAGAACATATTTGATGTGTGATATACAGTTGTGTGCATCGCAGCTGAATGGCTCAAAGATACTTAAAAATGGATGAAGCTACTTAACATGATGCTACAGAAACCAAGCACTTTACAAAAGTTCCTCTTGTTGCCATCACAGGTAAATGGAATAAAATCTAAAGTTTTCATGACTACTGTCTATCATATACCCAGTTAGGACATAGTGAAGTTTTAAGCTCAAACTGTACCTCAGAGTAACTGCTGTAGAAAAATAAACTTCTTTATGGAGAGTTGTTTACTGGCTGTAAGTTTGTCCTCCAGCTCTTACGGTCTTTTTGTTTTGCCCAAACTTCTCAAATGGACGCGGTCCATAAACTTCTTTGGCAGTTTTTAAGTTAAGGTCCAGTAAAGCTGCAGTGGGACAGCAGGAGGGCATGATTGCTGATTGACAGGCTGGAAAGCCCCTCAGGTTTTGCCTTGGGCTCACTGGCCTGATAGCTTCCCACAGGACCCCACCCTCACCGTACCCTCACTAACGGCAGCAAGCACATTAGCACAACCGTGATTTAAAGAGCTGTTTAAGTGCATCGTGGGTCTTTAACTCAAGTCCTATTGTAGGTTTTCGAGACAAGATTGCTCTCATAGCGGGTAGTTAAAAGTGTTTACATGAGCAATTGAGTGCTGTTTCTGTTGTAGGAGAGGATGATCTCTATGACTCTGGATAAAGATCATGAAGTGGCCATACAGGCCATGAGATTGCTCATGGTCATCTCTCAGTAAGTATCTCCCCTTGCTCCTCATGCTGACTATTTCTCATAGAGTTTGATCATCCATGCTTTGACTTCTCTTCTGTGAAGCGTATGCTGGGCTGTTCCTCATGTAATTGTTGAAATTGTTCCCTTTTGTGCCAGATCCTGTGAGGATGTTCTGAGTCCTGATGACCACAAGAATGTCTTCCAATTTGTGTACTGCTCCCACAGACCTCTAGCTACCACTGCGGGTGAATTCCTCTATAACAGGTCTGGGTTCATTGTCATTCTACAAAACCTACCCCTTTTGTGTGCCACATGTACATATGTAAATGATAGCTGTAAGTAATTTGCTTAGTTTAATTGATTTGCTATCATGGTGTCATTTCTCTGCTCTTAGGCTGCTCAGTAACCATGAATTATCAAAGCCCAGAGATGGAGCCTCTGATCAGGAGAGGCACAGAGAGTTAGTCTTAGCTAGAGTCCGAGCCCTGATCCACTTCCACACAGAGAATGAGGTATGTTAATTCAAAGTGTGCCATGCTTAAAAATAAGATTATAAGTACATGTGCTCTGTGATCTGGTGTTTGTGCAGGCAAACCTGAATTTAAAATTAAAAAAAAAAAAAAAATTAAATATAAGCATTATTTCAAAAGCCCTAGACAGATTACCTCCTGTGACAAACATTAAGGTTATGTGATAATTTAATTGTTTTATTAATCAAGTAATCACATTAAATTTTGAAATAGTTCATTATTATGGTATTAAAATGGTTTTATTAAAGTATTTATTATATAAATTAGGGCTTGCACAACTAATCATTTTGCTAATTGACCTCTGTTCGAATGTTTACCTCACCTGAATAAGAGTTTGCATTAATTTATTTCTGCTTATTTCCACATTTTAATGTGGAAATAACCACATTAGAATGACTGACCATATTAGCAGCATTTTCCTGGGTTTGTAGGCTCATGGAGCTATTTTGATGACTAATATGATGATTGTTTTTTCTCTCCCTTCTGTCATAGCTGCACCAGCATGTGCTGTACCTCGTGGATAGTCTGTGGGACAGTGCAGGAGCTCTGCTGAAGGACTGGACCGGTCTTACCTCACTGCTCTTACCTCACACGTCCTGTCAGGAACAAGGCTAGTACTAGTACTTTAATATACACTTCAGTATACACTCCAGTATGGTTCTTTATTGTAATGGTGCATTATCAGTAGCTTTTATTAAAGCTAATCAGAGATTTCCATCCTTTAACAAATATTTACAAGTATATATACAACTACAATAAGTTAAATATTCAAATAATGATTACTAATTTGATGATTACTAGAAATAGAAATAAAAAGAACTGATTTCTATCCAGCATTATCTCCTCTATTTGTGAGAGAGCAAACTGACATCTTTTTTTTGTGCTTAACTGCAGCTCTGAGCAGTGCTGAGGAGGCCTTTGTGATTGAGCTCATGTTGGCGTCAGTAAGGCAGGCTGCAGAGGGTCCTCCTTTGTCAGGGAGAGGAGCAGGTAAAAAGGTAAGACTTCCTGTTGCATCTTCCATTAGATGGCGCTCTGATCTAACAGGGCTGTCAGATATATTTCACTTCTATATGTTTATACTCCAGCTGTTCACTTTCTTACAGACACATCCAACACTTTGTGGTACTGTTATTTGTTGCTAGTTACATATCTATGTTTATTTAGGTGATAAATACTAAAGAGAAAAAATTACAAATTGATGACTGCACAAAACTCACTGAACACTTCAATAAAGTGCTGCCTGAGCTGTTATCCAAGGTAAAAGAGAAATCACTGCAATGTTCATTTTTACCATAGTTGCTTCTTCATAAATTAACTTGTTAATCTCATCCTCTAGTACTCAGAGGATGCTGAAAAACTCACCTCCCTTCTAAAAATACCTCAGTATTTCCAAATGGACACCTGTGATCATGAAAACTCACAGGTGAGTGTTTGTGTGTCATCTGATGCACTGATGACTTCACTGTGTTATTTATGCATATGTGTATGATTTAATGCTGAAGAAAAATTAAAACATTTTCAGGATTCTTTGATGAATAGAAATTTCAATAGAACATGTATTTGAAATAGAAATGTTTTGTAACATTAAAAATGTTTTTACTGTTGCTTTTGATCAATTTAATTTATCCTTGCTAAATAAAACTATTCATTTCTTTAAAAAAAATGACCTCAAACTTCTGAACGGTAGTCTATGTATTATTTGGTAGAGTTTTCTAGAGTACTTCGTGTCTGGTTTTTATATATATTTGTGTTTTGGTGTAGTGTGTGCAGGCATTGCTGGCTGAGCTGGAGGCTGCAGTGGACAGATACACAGATGCTGGTCTGCTGGAGGCAACTGCTCATTCTTACCAGAGCCTCTGTGCTCAGGATTTGCCCTGGCACTCTCTGGCTCGGCCCAGCTTTGACCGGCTCATCGAGCACTGGACAGAAACACTGGGAACACAGTTAGGAGAATCACTGAGTGTGAGTACAGAAATGGACCACTAAAAACTCTAGATGTTCTTTTCCAAGCTTGTACCAGATACATACATGCATTTTAAATGGATCTTGACATCAATAAAGAATAAGTTGATTCATGACAGATTTATGACTGTATCTTACACAGCAGAATGGACTCTAATTAAACATTATTCCTTTCATGTACAGGACGGTTGTTTCACTGCAAATGAGGACAGCACTTTGGAAATTCTGTCCACACTGAAGAAACTTAATGCGTTCAATATGTAAGCAGTTTCTAGTTTATTCTGTCCACATACACTCTGGAATATTTGCGATAAGCACATTTCTTTGACCAGTTTAATTATCAAACTGTGTTTTACATCCCTGCTGACAAAGCTATGTTTTAAGAATGTTTTCCTAACATTCCCATTACATTGTGAAAACGCTACTTATCGAACATAGCGTTAGTTCTGGCAGGTCACGTTAGTCAAGCTCGCATCAGCTGACTCTCAGCTGATCCCCATCTACCTATAGGAATACGACACCTATCTAAGCATCCATATATAAGGTCGTCAGTATTATCAGCAGTTTTCGCATTGCTCAATAGCTAATTACCCTCCTCCATCCCCAACTCCTCCTCTGTCAGTCAGGATCCAGCCTTGTGATTCTCTTTTGAATCAGACAAATTCAAAAATGTGTACATAAAATTACTGAACTTTAACAATATCTGCAATACTTTTGTTGGTTCTGTTCTGTTTACCCTGGGGGGTTATCGCTGCTCTCCCTGCTCTCTTCCATACTAGGAGTTCTTGCCCAGAACAGAACCATACCGCCAATCCAAACTATATGCTAATTGTCAATCATCTTTGACGATAGTGGTCCTGGCAGAACTGAAAGTTCTGCAAACATTCAAAAAGTAATTATTTTTATACTTCAAGAGCATTTTACTTTGGTTATATGAACATTCTGGAAATGTCACCAAGATACTGTGATGCACAGATGCTTTTAATTACATCATTAACAACTACATGTTCAGTTCGGATCTGTACAAAGAAAGAGTTAAATATAAAAAATCTGTGTCTTAATGTGTCTTAATTTTGTCTGATGCTATTAAAATGTATTATTCTTATTTTATTTGTGCTTTATCAAATCTGTCTAGTGCTCAGGATCTGTCTAAATGGAGCCTGTATGAGCTGGGGACCAGACTCTTGGATGTGGAGATAAAACATGGTGGTCTTCCCATGGAGGTAACATTATTAGCTTTGTACTGAACCCTCTACTCCTTTATTCCTTCAACAGCGTTTGTCTCTAATCTCTAATCTGTATTTCTTGTAGGTGACAATTGAGGCTCTGCGCTGCATGTGTAGCTGCATCCTTTGGAAGCTCAACACCTTTGGAGAAGGTTTGACCTCCAGGGTGAGCCGTCTACCTTTCTCTTCCACTCCGATTGAATTGTGACTGCTGTCATAAACGGCTGAGAACATGCTTAGAATGGTAATATCTACAAGCACAGACGTAAGGCCAGAGTTCTCCCTTGGGTGATTAATTAAACAAGCGTTTTTAGGCATGCAAGACTCTCTGTCTACAGAGTTGCCGTATGATCCATCACAAAGAGCCGTGTCCTTTAAACCTGCCACATTGCATTTCAAATATCAACACGGAGGCTCTAGGGTTATGTCCAGCGGATTTTAATAAGTGATAGAAAGCGATTGATTGTGAGTCTTTAGGAAAAGTCAGTGCTGGTGATGGATTGTAGGGGGCGTAATGGTTGCGCTCTCGTGTGGACGTCTCACCGCTAATAGCTGGGCTTCTTATTAGGCTTGTGTTTCCATGCAGTGCACGGGATAATCATATCTCCCCACCTCTAACCTTTATGTGGTGAAATATTGGTGGCCATTAAGGCTGCTGTAGGTAAGATTTGCTCCGTGCTGGCTCAGAAATGGCCGCTTTCTCCTCTGGCCTCGTCATCAATAACTGACAGCGCAGGCGGCAATTTTTGGCCCAGGCGGCAGCTCGGCTCAATCTGCAATTCTAATGTCAATTGCGACCCGAGGTGAGGGGGAAAAAAAGACGTGTTCAGCATAAAATTGGGATGTATGTCCGATTCAAAAGAGTCATTTAGCTGAATTGATATTGCGACTACGTGGGATGGAGGAACTGATCCGGCACGTCCACCCCGGAGCTCCACGTGCATGTAATTATGAAAGAATATTTTACACAAGAAACTGGCAGCACTGCTCACAACGACGCTTTCATCAGTCTACATCAGTTTGAGCCCTGCTGCAGTCTGTTATTTTGCTGTTATAATCTCTCTATTCCTCATATGACTTTTCCCCAAAATGTCAAGGCTTTGTGTACTTTCTCAATCAGTATGGTCATATGCATGCGTAATAATTAAATAAATTGAGCAAAATGCTCATTACAACTACAATTGTAGTATAAATCAAAAGCTGCATAGGAAAAGAATTGTCATTGTTAATGATGTGTGTGTTTGTGTGTGGTTTTAGGAGTCCGCCCTCCAGCAGAGAAGCCAGCTACGTGCCTTCCGTGAGAAATGTCACCGCTGTCTCTCGCACGCTGAGCAGCTTGTACGAGAGCAAGTGAGCATCACGTTTCTCTCTGTTCACAGCATAGCACTTGATTCAGCCCTTTCTTCAAAGTGGATTATTCCAAACACATCAGAGCGTATTGTCTGTGCGTTAAGCTGTAGCATGTGTGCCAGTGGGCCGATGCGCTGGCATTGTTTGAATCCTGTTTGTTTTGACTTTAATTTCTTGCGGAGTGCCCTTGGCACCTGCGTTGTGTTTTAATGAATCCTGACTCTATGCCAAGGCCAGCTGACAGCAGAAAAACACACTAATTGAAACTAAAACAAATGGAAGTTCCGGACAATCTTTGTTTATTTCAAGACCGCTTTGAATTGTCCATGTTCTCAGTGAACTGATTTGATAGATTTTTAGGGCTGTAATTTTAATAAAGTTAATTACATCAGTGAATTATGTCAATTAATCATCTAAATTAATTGTAGCAGACGAGTAAAGCACTGAGTTTTAATGAAAAAAAAAAAAAAAACTGAAAGCTTCAGCTGTTGCATTGCATCTTTTTGGTTTTTTTTAGCATCTCCAGCCATGAGTTTTTGATTAATTGTTTATTTCAGTTTTATTTATATAATTAATTACAATTAATATATTTTAGATTTGTAATGTAATGGAAACACAAAAATAATTTAGTACATTGATACACTCTTTTGGAGAAAGATATAATTAGATTGATTAGGATTATAATAGATTTTAGATAAGAATATATTGTGTTATATTGTCTACTTTATATCACATCTGTTGATCAGGCACCTTCTGTTTTATGTTGTTTTCCACAAAGGCCTTCATATGTCTGAGTGATGTTCTCATAGCTCATAATTACCAGCTTCAGATGTGGGATTCATCTGCAGGCACTCCATTGCTGTACACCCCTGATCCCAAACTCCAGAAAGCTCTTCTTTCCTTCGTCGTGGAGCATGTCTTCACCAGCCCTGAGCAGGACACCCACAGTAGTAAAGGTTTTTTTCTCTCTTCATTTCAGAAAATCTTAAGGGTTCTTGTTTGGCCTGTGCTCTGCTGTGGGCTGCCATGTGGGCGGCCTCAACAGATCCAGTGTTAGTTAAGTGTTTAGAGAGTTGTTGCCCTTTAGATCATTTTTTTTGTATGTTCTTGAGATTTAACTGAGGTTTCTTTGAAAAAGTGTATAAAACAAACAAACTTTTATGTTGTTGGAACTCAATGATGCACTTAACATTGGATGTGCACACAGGATGCTTTTAAGGGAGGGCCCAAAATGAGGATAAAAAGTAGCTGGGGCGAATTGATGAAATGATAAAATTGACGAAGTGCTTCCCAGCTGGCCGATAAATTGATGAGCAGTTTGCAGTTCAAATTAAACCATCTGCTAAAGAAAACATCTGATGCAATTTATTTTTCGTGGAAAATTTACCATTACAAGACTATCTGGAATACCTATGGGTATCATAAAATTCTGCCACTAAAATTCACAGGGCCTGGGACAAACTTTTTATGTGTGGGTGTGGGCTCCCCCTCCCCTGGGCCCAATTAAACCACAGAGACAAAAACATGAGGAACAAAATCACAACGGCTCTTGATGCTTTTGTGACAGACGCAGTTTCCCTGAGAGACAGAGGTTGTCTCATTTTATATGTGATGCTGTGAGTGACACAGTGACATGTGCTGTTTGTCAGAAATATGCAAGGAAAAAAACAGCTACATAATTCCTATCTCATAGAGGTAAATGTTTTTTTTTTTAAAATAGATAAAAAAAAAAGCTAAATCCATCTATATATGAGTGTGTATGTATACTATGTGTATATATACACATTTAATGTTTATAACATTATGAGAAATGATTTTTGAAGACCTAATCAGCATATTAAAATGATTTCTCAAGGATCATGTAAATTCAGCTTTTCCATGACTGGAATGCATGACATTTCTAAATATATTAAAAAAATAAAATAGTTATTTTACAAATAATAATATAGTATTTAATTTACTTATGCAGTACTTTTTAAACTGCATTTTTGATCAAATACATAAGCATAAGACACTTTTTTCATTAAAAAATCTTTCCAACCCCAAACATATATATATATATATATATATATATATATATATATATAATTTAACACCTTTGTATTATATATACAATAGTCTCAATTTCACCAGCAGATGGCAGTCTGCCTCTACACCTGCCTATGTTGGGCACAAAATAATCACATAAAGCAACACAATCAGCCTCATTCTCCTTCTATTAGTTTAAATCATTGTAGCAGAACACAGTATTTGTTTGTGGTTAGTTAATCCAATTGCACCCCCACCTTCTCACTGACCTATCAAACATGCCATCGAATCAAGGAGTCTAAGTCTAACAGATAATGCATTATGATAATAATCCCATATGATGTTATTAGGTGAGATCTTACAGAAGTTGCAGTTGTAAATGAACAGGTAATCAGATCAACACAGAGCCCTGTGGAATTATATTTAGAAGCCCACACGAAAGCCAAGAAGCTTTGGTAGGCATATCCAAAATGACTAATATGCTGAAAAATCAATATTAGCTCTCCTAAACTAGTTTTTGTGTTGTTTTTGGCCTTGTGTTGCTTTAAGACAAACACAAGCAGCGTATGAGATAACATCAGATTTTGGGGTATTTGATTAGAAATCAAGTGTGACTGAAGCAAATCGCATCAATTCTATAAATATTTCAGAGAGTCGTCGATTCGTGCTGGGACAAATTCCTTACCTCTTGAAAAATGCAATATAAGCTTTTGCTGGTAACATGTAATAAAAAGCAATTTAGTTATTGGATTTTCTTCACGTCACTAATGCTAATTCTTGATTATCTCTATTAAGTGATGGCTTGGGGATGAGCAGGACGAGGACAGACACATTCTGTTTCCAGAGCAGAAAATGTTGTTAACTTTAGCTCACCTCAGGAAAGCATTTCATTTATAAGATTTGAGTATCATAATTATACCGCTCTCTTATTGAATCTCAACCCCTCTGTTTCAACCTGTCTCTCTCTCTCTGTGTCTGTCTGCGCAGTCAGTGAGAGTGAGTGTGGAGACGGACGGCTGGAAGACTTGCACCGGCGGAGAAATCTTCTGGCGGCGTACTGCAAGCTGATAGTGCACAGTGTGCTTGAGATGAGCATGGCTGCTGAGGTTTTCAAGCAGTATGTGAAGGTATGACACTCGTCACGCAGGTTTCCTGTCTCTCTCACTCTGATCTGTTCAGAGATCATTTTATACGCAATCTGTCGTTTGTTTCTACAAATAAGCACCGCAGTTTGGTGGAATAGCACCACACCATGCATTCAACAGGAAATAGCAGTGTTCACAGCAAATATTACTTTTTACCAAACTTCTAATATTCTAGTTAAAAAATATATGAAATTGTATTACATTTATAAGTAGTGTTAAAAAATAAATTCAATTAAAAAATCCATTTAGCATACTGTTTAGTATTAGTATTAGATGGAGGTGGTCTGTTCATTTGGCTCCTCTTTTCATAACTGGACCTCTTAAGCTTGGAATTTACGATAGGTGGGATTTACAGTGCTGTGTGTGTTTGTGTATTTGTGTGTGTGTTTGCTGACATGTTTGGAATGCCCGCTTGGCTCGGCCAGCACAGAGCAGCCAGCATTCTCTGATGAGGCCTTCGAAGAGAAAACTACACACACACACACACACCCTCACTCTGAATGCCATCATTTTGAACGACAGCTTTCAAAGTTGAGGCAAATGATGTAAAGTTGGCAAGCGCCGCAAACCCCACATTTGAACAGCTTCCTCCCGGTAACAAGTGGTCACTTCTCTGAACTGTTCGACAGTGGCACATTTCTTGACCGCTTAGAGCTAATAGGTATTAGAATATGCATTAAAGCAAATAGATGGTAATAAATGAAGGTTGTTGTTTGCCAATAGGTGGGTCAGTGTTGTCTGAAATTTAAGTAACAGAAATATGTCAGAAATCTTACAGCTGCATCAAGAGCTTGCACATATTTACTGGAATGATTAACTTAAAGAAATACTCTGTTAAATGCAACTAAAGCTTTATTGACACAGGCTTTGCCTGTTATTATCATTGAATATATTACTTGACTTTCACTGAAGCACCATTTACATGCAACAAACTCTTTCACACACTTTCTTCAAAAATAATACAAATTGACAATACAAAAACATGTTTAAAATTTACAGTTAATTATATTTTAAAATTATTTTTTTTAAATATTATATTTAAATATGAAACTACTGTTCAAACAGGACATAGGAAAATATTACATTGTAAATATATTAAAATTGAAATTAAATTGTAATAATTTTGTACAATATTTGTGTTTTTACTGTATTTATGATAAAAGAAATGCAGCTTTAGTGAGAATAAGAGCCCTCTTTCGCTAACATTTAAAAATCTTACCGACCCCAAAGTTACAAATGGTAGTGTATAATGAACTAAAACCCTAAAACCAGAGAGGAGACTTGGCCACCACACACCACTGAACCACCAGAAACTGTGTTCATCTACTTTGAAATTTAGATCCACCTCAGCAGGATCATTTGGACAACTAAATATCTTAACTCTTTATATAGCTCAGTTCTTTTAAAGAAGAATTTTATATAATTGCTTTAACAAAAATACAGGTGTGATGCCGCTTTCCCCAAAGATGTCCAGAAGTGCATTACTGTCACTTTTTCTTTTGAGGGACTAGTATAAATATTTATTTGTGATAGTTGACATCACAAATTGTTGTTTTAGACCCCGAATATTTTAAGTAGAGTTTGATATATGTTTGGTATTTTGGTATGTTTGAGCGTAATTGTCACCGTATTAGAAGTTCAAAAAAACCTTAAACCTCTCATGACTAATAGGCTACACTTCCAGAGTCTTATCCTGAGGGCCAGACAGACTTATGGGTAATGTGCTTTCAGTATGCCACAGGCTTACATTCCTAGGCGTGAAGCCATATGGCAGACATGGAGCCTGTATCGCTCACTGCTGTCATATCTCCCCTGCAGTACTACAATGACTTCGGCGACATCATCAAAGAGACCCTGAACAGGACACGGCAGATGGACAAGATGGAAAGTGCTCGCACGCTGGTGCAGTGCCTTCAGCAGGTATGGAGTCTGCAGTCCTTCACCGGCGCTCTCTCTCATGTGACGTGCCTCCGCGTGGCACATCTGCTCAGCCGGTTGTCCCAGGCCCCTGTGCTCCCTGCTCTCTGATGGGCCCCTGCAGCTGTCGACACCTCAGAGACACAATGAATCCACCCTCCCACCATCCCATCATGCTCAGTGGGGAACGTTCTAGAAGCTCTTTCACTCCTTGAATCGCTTAATGGTAGATCCTGTGCTGAGGAAGGAGATGGAAGCATTGCTCACACACACACAGCTCTTTAGACTTTGCTTGGTTCTAAAAAAAAAAATCTATCTATATATAAATATATATTTTGATATATATATATATTTTAGAACAAAGCAAAGTCTAAAGAGCTGTGTATGTGTGTGTGAGCGATGCTTCCATTTAATATATAGATTTAAATTATACATTGTACACTACTGTTCTGTTTTTGAATGTAATCTCTTATGCTCATCAAGGATGCATTTAGTTAATAAAAAATACAATAAAAACTAATAATATTGTTAAATATTATAAATATTTTTAGAATTTAAATTTTTTTTGTTTAATATATCATCAATTTTAATATATAAAAAATATATTATATATATATTATAAAATGTAATTTATTTCACTCGTGGCAAAGCTGAATTTTCAGCAGTCATTACTCGAGTCTTCAGTGTCAAATGATCCTTCAGAAATCATTCTTATATGCTGATATCAAGAGACAGTTCTGTTATCAGTTTTAAATATTATCAATGTTGATAACAGTTGCGCTGCTTTATGTATATGTGGAAACCTAGATTCTCTAATGAATAGAAAGTTCAAAAGAACAGTATTTATTTTGAATATTATTTTGTGTAACAATGTAAAATTCTTTCTGTTCACTTTTGATAAATGTAATGCATCCTTGCTGAATAAAAGTACTAATTTCTTTTATTCATTAAAAAAAAATCTTACTGACCCCAAACTTTTGAATGGTAGTGTACGTATATTATTTAATCTAAAATTTGTACATTGTATATTGTCATTATATTTCATTATAAGATTATTACAGTTATGAAATGTTTAAAAAAGTATATTTTAGACAACAATAGAACTTTGATAAATGTATAGTACCATAGTATCCATATTAAACATATACATGTTAATCTAATTATAGTGTAAGCTGCTCCATGATTAAAGATAATTAAATATTACAATAATGTAAAAAAAGACTATTCAGGACTTTTATTAAATATTATTTCATTATTTTATCATGTCTTTTATATGACATATACCATATGTTTATCTTACACTAATGTAATTATGCATATGCACTATCAATTAAAGCATGTTTATTTCATTATATATCAGATATCTTATGTTTGAGTGCAAATGTCCAGCATACTCCCCACAAAAATATAATCAATGTATTTTGTACATGTGCTACTATATACAACAAAACACTGTTTTCTCTTTTAGACAGAAAAATTAAGCTGCAGTATATTTGTGATCACAGATTTTCTATAATATGTTATGTGCATGGACTTTTCTGTGTGTTCAGCTGTATCTGAGGCTGAAACAGGAGCAGGACAGAGGAAACACCTGCAGCTCCAGGGTTCAGACCTACAGCAGCATCAAGGAGCTGGCCAGACGCTTCTCACTCACTTTCGGATGGGACCAGATCAAATCCCGCGAGTCCCTGGCCATGATCCACAGGTAGCGCAGTCCACTCCCCTGCTGACTCAGTGTCAGCGAGTTCACATCACATGTCTGGCATAGCGACACAGCTAAAACAGACTGATTGCTATGCTCGTCCGCATGGCTTCATTTAGCCAGTACAGAAGAGTCCAGTCTTTGGTTATTTCAGGCCTGAGAAATTCACTTTGCCAGCTGTAGTTTTGGTCTTATATTAGGATTCAAATTTAGATAGATAGGAGAAGGAATATTGAGGTCTTAAAAGGAAATGTTCTCTTACTGGTGTGAATGAAGAAGTGGGTTTCTCTGTGCAGGGACGGCATTGAGTTTGTTTTCAAAGGGTTCGTTCAGCAGTCTGAGAAACACTCTCCACCGTACATCTCATACCTCACCATCCTCAGCGAATTCTCCAGCAAACTGCTCAAACCAGACAAGAAGACGATGTAAGTTAAAGCTAAAACAAAATTAACTCTGCAACCGTCTTGCACTTTTGGATCTTAACATCTTTTTTTTTTTTTTAAACTGGTCGTCTCTTCCCCAGCTACAGTTATTTGCAGAAGTTTGCTGGTGAGCAGGTCATTAACAACAGAGAGGAGAGCTGGATGCCGCTGATTTATTACAGAGCGTCTCTGATGGGCACGGCTGAGGGAGAAGATGCCATCTCCTTCATCAGCTCTGACACCAACAAACAGCCCTCCCTCACCAACCGCTCCAGATCACCCTCCGTCAAACAAGTCAACTCTGAAGGTATGAACTCTCAGTGGGTCACTCCCGAGGTCCAGCTTTTTAATAATGCAATATGTAAAAGGGTTGTTGACAAAGAACTTTTTCAACTTTAGGTTAATATTGATATTTTAGGTTAATTTTATTATTAAATTGTTTTATTAATTTAAATCGTTTTGTGTGTGTGTGTGTGTGTGTGTATATATATACATATATATATATATATATATAGATCACATTTATTCATAATAGTATAAATGAATAAAAACAAAAGATTACAAAATTAACAAATTAAACATAATTATAAAAAGAAATAATTAAAACAATTGGTGAAACATAGCATGGTTTAATTTGCAAGTCAGCTGATCAAAATAACAATGCAGCAGTATTTGCTGCTGTCACTAGTAAATATATCCATAAACAATTTAGTGTACATCCAGTAGTGTTACTAAGAATGATGAATTTCATAATGTGAAGTTTAATATTATAATTGACCGATTTCTATTTTTAACAGGGGACCAAAGGTTTCTTTCCCCCTCTTCAGAACCAAAGGGAAACAAGCTTCTGAAAAGGTGAGGTCAGAGTAAACACTTTTATTGACTTTGTGAAAAATCAGTCAGTTGAGTAACATACTATTGATTTTTCTTCCATGTGAAGTTCCGAAGACTCAAAAGTCCAACAAGCCCCACTGAGCAGAGAGCAGCTGACCAGCAGTCTCGTGTCTGATAAAGTTCCAAGGAGCAGTGATGAAGTGGATGTGGATACTGTAGATATTGATGGCTGATGTTGTAATCATGGCTAATCATCATGGATCTGTTTTTTGTCTTGTTAATGTTGTTAAAGGACAACATTTGCACTACATAATGTTCTGTATATGAAAATTGTGCCATTTAAAATAATCATATTGAGATCTAAAAAGGCGGTGCTGAAATATTTGTAAAGAATGTAAATTCACAGTGCATTGCTTTTGATGAAATTTTTGCACAGCCTATGTGGGCTTAAAAAGACAGAATGGTGCACTTTCAAGTCTTGATGTGTAAAACACTTATTGCTAACTGTAGCGCAAAAAGAAAAATATTGCAATTTGGACCAGTCTTTTTTTAATATTTGTTGCCCTGTGTACTTTTAGACCACACATATATTTTGTTGTGCATCAACATCAATCATAATGTGGTGTTATTCAGGTATTCAGATAAGCTACACCCGTGTTGTAAATTGAGGAGAAGCAGCTGGATTTTTTTTTTGTGTTATATTTTTGGTCACAGCTATTATGTTTATGCCTTCTACTTGTAAAATTAAACAGGTTGCTCCATAAATATTTCAAATGAATTTGACATGCAGAAATGTAAACATTAACCTTAAACAGCAATAACATCCTGCAGCAAACGTGTGACTTTAATACTTTATTGAACTCGAAGACAGATGAAAAAGTTCATTTTTACAATAATAAAAGCACATTGTTAGGAAGCACTTCTATAGAAATAATACAAACATGATTTGTTGAAAATATTTAGCTGGACTAAAGCTTAAAGGTTTAGAACAAACGAGGCAAACAAATATTTACAAATACATATAAATACATTATAATTTAGAAACACTTCTCACACAGACAGTAAAATGTCAGAGTCTAATTACTGCATTATTTCATATTAATGTGACCCTCAAACACATAAGGCAAGTCGACAGAGCTCCATGAGAAATAAGCCATCCATGAAATCAAGCTGAAATCACTTTGGTGAATCTCTGGAATGTCTTATTGGCCAATTCTGTGCATAAAAATATTTATAAACAGTGCACATTCAATATTTCAAGTGTACCGGTTTGGTTCCAGTGTAGTTGCTTGAAACCTACAGTGCAGCTACATATGTTTCAGAAAGCTGGTTGTGCATTGATGTCAGACTGACAGATAGACTGGGCCAGCACAATCTGTCTTGCTAAACAGATCCTCGTCACACTGCTGGATTACTGTCTGGTATCCAGCGGCTGGGGGAGCTTATCTGTACACTCTCAAGCCTTGGTTAGCTGAACCAGGCGACATCAGTACTGGAGAGCAGGATTGGTCCACTTCCTGTTCTACACACTAGCAGATGGTAGCCTTACTTGTGTTGTGTTGTGTGGTGATGGCTGTCATTCAAAATCATCCTCGTATTCATATTCATCCAGGTCCAGGTTACAGTGAGGGTTGGGGATCTCAAAGAGATGTCTCTTCTCATTCCGCAGGTCAAAAGCACATGTAATGTGATCAACTGGGTCTAGAACATTGTCATAGCTGAAAAGAAAGCAAAAAATTGTACACAAAATGACAAAATGAATTTCGCCCAGCCCTTTCAGTTTGAATGTTTTGCAACAGACTTGTTCAATTATATCAATTCACAATCCTTGGGAAGAGCAGTTCATACCTTTATAATGGAATTTATAACATACACAGTCCTGTACTTTGATTGGACGCTTAAAATTTAATGAAAATTGGAGAGAGGATATTCATATGGAGAAAGTACACATGGGGAAAAAAAACTTCTAGAACCAACTAGAGGGCAAAAGAGTTAAGGAACTGACATGTGAATGTATGCCACTGAAAAGACACCTGACAAAACTAGAGTTTGCTGAAACTGCAAAACATACTTTAATCTGTTATGTGATGATCTAAACCAGGGGTCACCAGACACGGTCCTGGAGGGCTGGAGTCCTGCAGAGTTTAGCTCCAACCCTGATTAAACACCTGAACCAGCTAATCAAGCTCATATTAGGTATACTTGAAACTTCCAGGCAGGTGTGTTGAGGCAAGTTGGAGCTAAACTCTGCAGGACACCGGCCCTCCAGGATCAAGTTTGGTGACCCCTGATCTAAACAGTGACCGGGTGACGCCACGAGGAACAGAAGTGGGGGAGAACACAGAAGGAACCTCAACCCTGCACCTACAGTGTCTTACCTGTTTCAACTCTACTCATCCTGCCATTAGAAGTCTGTGCTGATCCTAAAAGCGTCACATAATACCTCATCAGCTCTCTGGTCACTGACTTAGTGCAGTGACAATGCAGCAAATGACAAAAGTGGATTGATGTTATTAAAACTGCTGCATGAGGTGAAGTCCTGTACAGTTTAGAGAGGCTGCTCGCAGCTGAAGTTCAGTGTTGTTAGCTCATCTATGATGCTGCAGTGATAATATTGTGGTTCTGTGGGCAGTTCAACTGTGAGAAACACAGCCTTACCAATTGTTGGACTGCTCGTTTGCAGTTTCCTCCGCTACCAAGTTATCATACTCCTCCGCAGCATATCTCTCCCAGTCAGAAATCTCCTGTCCCATTGTCTCAGCATCCTATAAAATTACATATGCAGAACACCAATAGTATTAAATCATCAAAGTGACCAAAACAACCATAATATATATATAAAAAAACTTTTATTCTTTACCCTTGCAGCTAGTAAGGGATCCCTCTGTTCGTGGTCTAGGTATTTCTCAATGTTGAAGAAGGTGTCAAAGAAAATATGGGACAGTTTACATCTCTTCAGGTCCCTGAGAGTGATTTTTCCTGACAAAAAATAAAGCAAACACATCGTAAATAATTTTACGGTTTTGCTCACTTTAGCTAGGATGTGCGACTACTTCAGAAGTCTTAGAAATTCAATCCAACACATTAAGTTATTCATCATTTCAAACAATACCTGGGATTTCTGGCTTAACCATATCTAACATTTGGCACAGGCAGTCCTCGAAAGGCAGTGGTTCAATGGCCATGGCCTCAAGCTTCTGAGACTGCTCCTGGTAGAAGTACTGCAGCTCATACATGGACAGAACTCCATCCCCATCCAGATCCATACAGCGAAACCAGTACTCTATGCTACACAATCAACAAGCACAACAAGAATAAAAAGCAGATTGTGTAAATAATACTGTAAAAAAATGTAACAAATGATATTCTTTCAAAGTTGGTATAATTTTGTTTTGTAGCCTTCAGTTTTTACATGTTAATGTTCCATTTTTTGGGAGATTGTTTTAATCAGATTAATCAAAAAAAAAAAAAAAAAAAACAGATGAAGGAAGGTAGTTTCAGTTACCTGGTCTCAGTCTTTTTGTCCTCCTCAGATATGAGGAGCCATACGAAGTCAGCGTAGCTCAGTCTGCCCTCTTTGTGAACCTTTCTGTTCCTGAGCATCAGAGTAACCACAATTAACCCCAGCACTCATAAAATCTATAATAATGCGACACATGACATGCAAGCTTTCAAAAATTTTAGAGAAACAAAAGAATGTCTGAAAAAATGAGATGGTACCTGGTTACAGCTCCTGAGAATAATCTCTTAATCATTCGGTGGGATAAGGCTGTCAAAGAGAGCAGAAAAATCACATCACAGTCTTCTCCTTTATTCATAGAAAATCCTTAAACTTGGTAATAATTCGCTGTCAAAGGTTGTAAATATTGTAAATTGCAACCGCAAGACAGTGATTTACTATCCTTATTTTATCATTTTAAAGACACAGCGATTATTGACCCTGCCTGAAAGGAGATAAAATGATTAGAGTGCCAGACATGCCGTCATGCTAGAGGAAATTGATGTTAAAATTTCACTGCACTTCGTTCAATTTACTAAACTCATTCTGCAGCAAACAGAAACATATGCAGTCAAGTGCTGCTGGAGGGGATATTTAACATCACCTCCAGAAATAAGTAGGCAATCGTTAAACAGCATGTCAGAAGAGTGTGATAGTCTTAAGGGTGCAGCGGGTGGATGGGTACCTTGATCATTATGTCGCATCAGGTCTCTCTGGTCTATGTACAAGTCGTGATCTGTGTCCAGCTCCCAGAACTTACAGTAGATGACATAGAAATGTTCATAAGAGAAGAACTCTGTCAACTGGTTAATCTCTTCCTCTTCTTCCAGAAGTGCCACATTCTGTTGGGAAATATTTTCACCATTACACAACGGAAAAGCTTAGTCACCTAAATTGTAGATTGGCCAGCCTGATTTTAGAAAAATCAGTAGTAGAAATTCCAAAACAACTTTATTTTCAACAAAACCATATTACTTAAAACCTACAATAATAATAATAATAAAAAATAATAATACTAAATCAGCAATTAACATAAGATAATATTAATGTGGGCTGGGTTAAAATACTGTATATTTAGCATACACTTATTTTCTGTTACTTTGGTTACAATTACATTTATTAATAAGCATGAAAATGAATTGACAAATGTCCACTGCAGTCCTAGATGTAGACTCATAATATATTTACCTGTAGAAAACTACTTCTCCTGAGTTCTGAACATGTTATTTTTCCAGTCCATGAGCGGTTTACATTATAAAATATCCTTTGGACTACCTGTTGGTGGAAAAAGCACCTTGTTGAACATCAGGTTGATTGAAGTAATTCAACAAGACAGTGCTGATCTGTAAACTGTCCAGACTTATGGTGCACCAAAATAATAAGAGTGTATATATACAGTCTGTTCAGGTTATTTGAGGTTTTATTTAAATGGTGCAAATCCATGCTTAATATACAAAAAGCATTTGAATTACTAGAAAAATACACAAATGGAAGTATTCCTTACAGTGGTAATGTAGCGTGAGTGAAAGTCTGAAGCCTCCTTTAGAAATGCCAGACCTGTATGTGAATCCACCACATCCTTAAAAAAAAAAAAAAAAAAAAAAAGGTATAAAAATGATTCACA
>JAFVLL020027974.1:0-21714 GCA_021397915.2 Tor tambroides
TGTCCTTACATTTCATCATTCTTTTCCAGTTACAGCCCATGCCTTTATTCATATTAGGGATTTCCTGGAAGGTCATCAATATTACTTCTGTGATACATATGTGGAGTTTCTGCACGAGGGCGCCCTCTGGCGTCCAGTATGAATGAAACACACATTACATGTGTTTATAGCGCTCAATAATTGCCAATTCATCCTATTTTGGGTAAAAATCTCTCTCAAAAGAAATGTTAAGCAGACATATAATAATCCATGCTTTTTCCAGTGTACAGAGGTTAACACAAGTTTTTTGTTGTTAATTTGTTGCAAAAAAACACTCTGATGTGCCAAGCTATCAGAACCGAACCGAAAACCGTGGTTAAAAACCGAGGTACGTATTGAACCGTGGACTAACTGTATTGTTGCATCCCTATTACTTACTGACAATTAAAATATTTGTATCATAGTGAACTTCTACAGAAAGTTCAAGTTTCTTACTAAGAAAATGTTTATTTTTTTAAACCTAGGACTAAGGATTTTTTTTTAAAGTTTTTTTTTTTAAACAAAACATTTCTTATTACGATCAATGCTGAAAACAGTGCTGCTTAATATTTTTGTGCAAATTGTGATACTTTTTTTTTTTCAAGATTCTCTGATGAACTGAAAGTTCAAAAGAACAGCATTTATTTGAAATGGAAATCGTTTGTAACATTATGTCTTTACTGTCACTTTTGATTAATATGATACATCCTTGTTACTTGTTACACCGTACTGACCCAAAATTTTGAACAGCAGTGTAATGTAACTGTAACATGAATAAACATGGTGTATTATTATAAGTACAGCTACTCTGCTCTTCTAACTGACCTGCTCACTGACCTCATTAATATTTCTCATGAGTTTCTGCCTGATGATATCATAGCCAACATCACAGCAAACTGAACCACTACAGAGACAGAAAGAGAGACCGGAGGCTGCTACCCACAGCTCACACCTATGAGCCTCCCCCAAAAACAAAGAGGAACCTAGAGGGGCCGCCGACACTGAGCTCAAAATATTGAAAACACCAAGCCGGCAACATCCTCCTACACACTCACACATCTGCAGCAGCATACACTTCCCCTCACACACACACACACACACACACACATGCACACACAGCTGCAGTGTCACTCGTCTGCCAGTCCCTCGCTGGCGTCCTGGGCTGAAGGATGATTTATAGGGTCTGACAGAGGCTTTGTGGAGTAGGCAAATCAACTGAGTCTGCCGTCCTTACTGACCCTATTCATCCTAGCACACACTAATGCAGACAGGGAAACGGAGGGATTGAGAGAGACAAGGAGGAGGAGGAGGAGAGAGAGAAGCAGAGACAAGGCAAAATAAAAAAGACCAAAGCTGACAAGGGTGTGAGGACTGACAAAATAGGGCCAACTGATTGCTACAAAATTAGCTGGAAATGAGTGTGTGTCTTTAGCTCTGTGCTACCTGTAGACAGCCTTCTAACCCTTAGATAAACTTATTGGGTTGACATGATTTAAAAAACTAATTAAAATTCACCCTATCTTATTTATCTTTTTGTGAAAATTATGCATGTTTATAAAAATATTTGACTGCACATTCAGCAAGCTCAGATTCAGATCTGCTTCTGTCCAATCATCCGATGGACAAAACCAAGTCCCCATTTTTATTTGTATTTTTTGATAATCTGTTTCACTCAGATGTTCGTCAATACAGAGGAAAAGAACTTACAAGATCTTCTCGTACTTTGCAACTGTTAAATAAGGAAGACATTGAAAATGTGGAGTGCTGGCGTAGTACAGGACTTGATTGAGAACCACTGCTTGCTAACGAAGTTGTAACCTCATTAGTGACTGAGACAACATGTACACTAATCCGGATACATTTGAAAACGCATCTTTTTCTCTGCATTTTTGCCTTCTGTCCACACTATGGTGAAAACAGTGTTTTTGAAAATGCTTTCCCCAGTGCATAAATTTGAAAATGTCGTTTTCTTATTGGAGTGTGGACTGTGAAAACAGGTATATTAATGTACCTGTAGCCTGATTTGAAACACTGCATGCCCCATAAATAGTGTGAATAATAGGGATGCAACAATGGTAGGCGTATTTGTACTGAACACTTTCTGTACGGGTCTTTTGGTTTGGCACACAAGTTACAAATGCAGTACTGTTTTAATTACAGAACATCTGTGTGTGCGAAACTTTTGCAAATGCATCTGAAAATTAACGGAGGACACAAAGTTGCTGATCCAGAATGTCCTACACATGAGACATGCTTTATGTTAAGCTCTTCAAATTAACTCAGCATGCTATTTAAAGAGGCTTGTCTTCCGGTCAGATGCGAGTGTTCTTTAATTCTGTCATTCATTACTCACCCTCATGTCGTTCCAAACCCGCAACACCTTCTCTCATTTTCAGGACACAAATTAAGATATTTTTGATGAAATCCGCGAGCTTTCTGACCCTCTATAGACAGCAAGGGAACTACCACGTTCCATAATGTCCATACTACGTTTCTGGGCCTTGAATGCATCAGTAGTGTTGTTGTCTATGGAGGGTCAGAGAGCTCTCGGATTTCATCAAAAATATCTTAATTTGTGTTCTGAAGGTGAACGAAGGTCTTATGGGTTTGGAACGACATGAGGGTGAGTAATTAATGACAGAATTTTCTTTTTTGGGTGAACTATCACTTGAAAGTCATGTGAGTGTTTCCATTTTGGAAAACGGCTCTTCTTGACATTCAGTAAGAACATTTGCATCAAACAGATGGAGCGACTGACTAAAATAAAATTTTTGCTAAAATATCTTGCATTCAAAAGTGTATGCATCATTAGAGAAAGTTAATATATTTGGTTAAAAATTACAATGGCACATGAAATTGAAAAAACAAAAGTAATGATGTGCGTGCATAAATCATTTATAATAAACACTAAAATATTCCATTTTAAGAATTGTCCATTTTGATTTCATTGTGACTTTAAATGCTGTGTCTGCAGACAGCTCAGGTTTTGCAGCGTACGTGTTTTTATCACGATATCTGTGATATTTTAGTATGTTTGAGTGTTTATCTGTAATTTATTTAGGTGGTTCTGTTGATGTGGGGATGCAGGAAGTCTTTTCTTCTGTGCATGAGAGCGACAAAGAGCAGAAGCACAAAGAGAAATGAAGAGATGCGGAAGGGAGAGCAAATTATGACGACAAAGAGGAAGGACGAATGATCTTAGGTCGTGCCGTCATGCCCAGAGCAGAATATCACTTTTAGCAGCCCCAGCTGTTGGGTGTGGGGCAGAGACAGGAAGAGACAGAGAGACAGAGGGGTTTTTAAAGGTCATATCTTACCAGGCAAACACAGAAAAAAACAGTGCAATCACTAAATTACTGATGAATTAGTGAAGGGGGCGATTTGGGAGAGGACCACCCTTGTCACATCACTCTAACTAAATGTAGCCCTGCTAAAATGAGAGCTTGTGTGACATTGTAGGGCACAGAGATTCACAGCTGTCTGAAATGAATATGCATATCCCTAAAAACATAACAAATGTGCAAAAAATAAATAATATATTTTTTCTTTCTACCCAGAGAATAGAAAAAAATGGAAAGAAATTACTTTTATTCAGAAATGCATGGATGCCTGTTTCTGCCACTGAATAAAAAAGGTAATTGTGACTTTTTATCTCACAATTCTGACTTGTTTCTCGCAATTGCAAGTTTATATTACACCATTCTGAGAAAAAAAATTCAGTATTTTTTATTCAATGGCAGAAACGGGCTTCCATAGCAAGGAATTGATCAAAAAGATTTTAAACTTTCTATTCATCAGAAAATCCAAATTATCCAAATTCATCAAAGATTTCCACAAATATATGAAACAGCACAACTGTTCAACGCTGATAACAAGAAAGAAACAAGCAAATCAGCATATTAGAATGATTTCTGAAGGATCATGTGACACTGAAGACGGGAGTAATGATGCTGAAAATTCAGCTTTGATCACAGAAATAAATTACATTTTAAAATATATTAAAAAAGAAAAGTGTTATTTGAAATTGTAATAATATTTTACAGTATTGCTGTTTTTACTGTATTTTTGATCAAATAAATGCAGCCTTGGTGAGCAAAAGAGACTACTTTCAAAAACATTTTTCTTTCTTTCCTTCCTTTTTTGTATGAATCAATACATATGACGAATCATGAAATATTATTAATACTAGATTATCAACAATGTCACATGGCTGCTCGCTGGTAGAGTGGTGTGAATGTTGCCACCAAGTGATAAAGGTCAGATGTCAGTGAACATATATTCGGCTCGAGGCACGACAAGCTGACGGTGTGGGAGAGACATGAGCATCTCAGATACACATAGATGCTCAAGTAGTTTGATCCTCATTGTGCTGTTTCAGCAGGCAGACCTCCTGGCAAACACCCAACCCCCAACCACAGGGGCTTTGTTAGTGGCACCCTCCGCTCTCGTAATCCCCATCTCCAGCACCCTGATAAAGCCTCCTACCTCAAGAAGCCCCAACACCAACACCCGACTCCCCAGACGGGAGAAATCCCTCTAATGCCAGCCAACAGATGGCGAGAGTGCCAACCCACAACGACAGCAGGAGCGTCTTCCTCTCAGTGAGGACATGCTACTCACTAAGCAAGCTAACTGAGCAGTGATAACCCAATGCACACCTCATATATAGTAAAACTGACAATGGATGCTTTGTTCAGAGCCAATACTGAACCTAATCAGAACAGACAATCTCTTAAGTTCACTGAAAAATGAAAAACCATCATTTACTCCTTATGTCGTTCCAAACCTGTATGAAAAACGTCTCTTTCATTGTCCATACAATGAAAGCCAATGGAGTCTGTTTGTGGACCTCAACAATATAGAAAGTTACAGTTTTGGATTGACATGAGGGTGATTAAAATGATGGCAGAATTTACATTTTTGGCTGTAGTATCTCTTTAATCAGGCCTTATGCGTTTAACTGTTAGCATGTTCGAACAGCCTTTAGCTAACATAATGTTGTAGGTCTGTTTGTTTGCCGTCTGTTGGCCATTACTGTAGTGGTGTTAAGTTCACCTCTAATGCGTTTCTCATTATTAGCATTGGCCGTCTCAAAGAGGAAGTTCATGATTAGGGTTAATGATCAGTAGCACTATTAACTGACCATGCAAACAGACCCACAATGGGTACAGGACACCTGTTCAAACAAAAGCTAGTGAGTTTAAATAGAGACCCCCACAGATATGGACAAGACCCTTTAACATACAGGCTATGTACACAAAACACAGCACTAGCTCCTCTTCTAAATGCTAAATCTCACTCTGTACACACAGGTCGGTTATTTACAAGAGTTACAACCTCATTCTACAACCAGATTCACATCTGTAAGATTCAGCTAGTGAATGAACTGTATTTGTATTTCATTTTATGATCAATACATTAAATACTGACTGTATGTTTAATGTCCAATTTGCAGAACTTAGGCACTGTTTGTGTTTTTATTTTTTTAACACAATGACCAAACAGTTATTATACTAATAATAAGAAACCAATCATCCATTTGGGGTCGGTAAGAATTTTTGATGTTTTTGAAAGAAGTCTCTTCTGCTCAACAAGTCTACATTTATTTGATCAAAAATACAGTAATACTGTGAAATATTATGACAATTTAAAATAACCATTTTCTATTTGAATATATTTTAAAATGTAATTTATTCCTGTGATCAAAGCATTTATTTAAATTAGGTATCTTTATAACAATATGTCTTTATTAATCCATTTAATGTGTCCTTGCAGAATAAAAATAAAAATTTATTTACTCTCACTGATCCCAGACTTTTGTACAGTAGTGTATTCATTATTATTACTGTTATTATTGTTAATAATAATAAAAAACGATATATTTAACATTTTTGCACCTCTTTTTAGCCAATGAAAGTTGTCAAGCTCAAAATAGCACCAAAAAGAGTACCATAAAAGTCATAACAATCATAAATTTAGCCCAAATTACTAATAATATTTCACAATATTACTATTTTACTGTATTTTAACTATTTTACATTGTTGAGCATAAGTCACTGCTTTCAAAAACATAAAAAATCTTACCAAGCCCAAATAGTAGTGTATATTATTATATTAACTGACAATTAAAATTGAGCATCTTCAGGAAATTATGCATCTTAGACCATAAACACAAGATTATATTTTCCATAGAAATTTGTTATGCTCCAAAAAGCTTTTTTAAGAACCTTAAATCATAACAATTATAAAAGTAGCACCTCTGATTTAAGATCTACCTTTGTGTAGAAAAAAACAACGGGTTTGGTATAACTAGTGTTGCTTTCGTCAACGAAAATTATGACTAAATATCGTCGTCAACGAACCTTTATCACGTGATGAAAACGAGACGAGACGAAACGTAAATGCTGGTCATGTGATGATGACTGTAATTAAATGTATAATGCAATATTGTTGACGAATAAAAACGAGACTAAATGTGGTTTACAAAATAAAAACTATGCTAAAATGTCTCTTCATATTCGTTGACCAAAACGAGACGAAACGAAATGTTATAACGTTATTTCGTCTCGTTTAGTCGCGTTATTATTATTATTTTGCAGTATTTCTGTTTCCTGTGTCTGGAATGGATGTATTCTTGAGTCTATAAGGTAACAATAATATAATAAGATAACCTTGTTTGAAATGGGTTTGGCTAAAAGAAAATTTTGGTTTCGTCTATACTACTAGGTATTTATACTATATTGACTGGGTTAAATAGAATTGCATTACTAAAAAGAGACTAAAATACAATTTTCATTGACTAAAACTAGACTAAATGTCATCAGTTTTCGTCGACTAAAACTAGACGAAAATAGTCATGGATAATTCTGACTAAAATAAGACTAAAATGCTCAGACTTTTAGTTGACTAAAACTTGACTAGACTAAAAAGAGTATGAACGTGACTAAAACTAATAAAAACTAAAATGACAGCTTCACACAAAGACTAGACTAAAACTAAAATTAAAACAGGCCGCCAAAAACAACACTAGGTATAACATGAGGGTGAGTAAACAATGATATATTTTTAATGAACTATTTCATTGAAATATATGTAAAATATGATTCAGATGTTGGTTAGTATGTGTGGGTTTGATAGGGAACAAGAAAGAGAGAAAGAGACAAAGAAAAAGAGAGACGAAGGTTTGTTTTGCATAACACCTGGCTGGTTAGCAGACTTGAGGCAGGTGGTGACCTAACTGACAGACAAACAGGTCAAACAGGATAGGGAAGAGAGACAGAGTCGAGAAAGTAAAAGAAAGAGAAACGCTGTCAGAAAGATACCAAGAGGGAAACACAGAAAGAGGAAGAGAGTAAAAAGAGAGAAACCGAGAGCGAGTGACAGTACGAGAGAGAATTTGGGAAGGAGGCAGAGAGATGAAAATAAACCGCAGACGCTACTGTAAACACATGACAACAAATACTGAGGAAGAGCTGCGCTAACGTTAATGCTCGTGTCCTCAGATCTGAGAGGAAGAAGCCTGATTGTTACGAATAACTGACAGTTTTGGGCTAAATAAAACTGCAGTTTTGACAGGACTGTTTCTGAGGGGTCGTGCTAGGATTACATGTTATTTATGCCCAAACGGTCCTCCCTCACCCCTGACATTAGCAGAATGAGAGGAGATGCTTACCCATACTGCCTCTGGATCAGGGCTGGCTGAACCTGCTGTACTCCAGTCGAGTATCCTGTGACAACAAGAGCAAAACAAGAGATTGAAATCTGCTTCTGAGAGTTAAAGACACGGTTCATCCAGAAATGAGGGCTAGGAAATGAGTTTAATTTCGTCCCAAACCTAAATGACTGACTTTATTTTGTTTAGCCCAAAAGAAGAATGTGTTGTGAAAAGTCTTGTTTTGGATGCCATCTGCTTTTTTTAGTACAACTACAATTCATATGTCAAGCTTTCCTCAAGCTGCAGGTCTTAAATACAAACTGCCACTTATATTTGGTGTTTTTTTTTTGTCCTTTTTGGATTTTGAATGTTCACTATGAACTGTCGTACAGAAAATTATAATGTTTTTTGGGGGTGAACTATTCCTTTACAGGAATGACCCAGATTTAAAATTAAATTTCAACTCATCCTCCAGTTCGTAAAAACAAACAAATATTATTTGTACATGGAAGTTAAGTTTGTAATGGGAGTTTAAGGGTCACGATACACTATATAAAAAAAAAAGTTTCAAAAAGTTGTTTCAACTTAAAATAATTTGTTACCCCGCTGACTTAAAATTTTTAGTTTAGTCAACTTGAAATTTTAAGTTGCTCAATGTTAATTTAAGGGACAACTGCAATATTTTAGTTGACTAAATTAAAAATTTTAAGGCAGCGGGGTAACAAATTATTTTAAGTTGAAACAACTTTTTTTTTTTCAGTATATTGCAAGGCAAGGAATTTGGAAAATATAGCCACAAAACCTAATTATTATACGTGTTATCATAAAACTATTCCATCCGTTCAAAATACGACCACATAAAACCCAAGGACAGAACAAAAAGGGGTTGTTATAAACAACATAACCAGAAATTCATCTGCCTGAAACAGTTCCGTTACTAAAAGGATGATTTATTGAACTTTATAGCAAAAATAACTAATTTTATATGGAAAAATGGATATTATCACAATATTAATGTTAATACACCAAGGTAAATGTATCAGCATTAATTACTGGCATTGGCTGATTAGATTTTTGGTTTGGTCAAGTGTCAGAAACAGGACTTTTATTTTGACATCCACGAGACAATCTATTACAAATCTATTAAATTAAATATGTTTATTAAAAGTAATAAATTATTAGACAGAAATGAAAAACAAAGTAAACTATGTGTATGAAAAAGGATTACAATTTTTTTTTATCAAGTTCAAATTTTTTCATATTGAACCATTTTTAAATTATTTAATTTTAATTTATTAAATATTATGTAAAATATATAAATTTCATTGCAGCATTTTAAAAAAAATCTTTAAAATACATTTTCTGATTAATTTAATTTAAAAAAAGAGTCAGTGTACATTAATCAACATTCATGAATGTAAATGCACCAAAGTCAGCTCAAAAGCTAATTTTCATTGGTGGTCTCTTGGCCTGATGTTATCAGCCACTGGCTACCCTGCTTCCTAAGATCAGCCATCAAAAAAATCCATATCGGTTGACCATTAATAAGTACAAAAATACAAGCTGCACATTTCTGCTTTTAAACCCTGTAGAAAGTTTTGCCACATAGACTATTTTACGTCTAGTACTATACATGTGCTTTCTGTTTGTTACAAACTAAGGGATGAGTCAATGCTGTCGACAGAGCTTCATTTAACATTTTGAACCCAGAACACCCCTTTAAGATGTCTTGGCAATAAATTAAGGTTTATGGTTGTTAAGCAGCAGAAATTGAATGGAACAGATGACAAACGCTACATAATTATTTGACTATCATCTCTGGACATTTGCTCTCTGAGTCATTCATTCTCCAGTTTTCTGCTTGCCCTGTGTTTGACATTCATGATGCACATTTGTAATTCTGTGTCCTCCACAACCGCACACTCTTTAGGTTTTAATTGGCACTCATTCTCTCCATTCACCCGATATGCACTTTTGTTTTTTCTCTTTCCTCTCATCCTGTCTGTACGCTCTCATGAAGTCACTCATGTGAAAAACTCCAGGCTGTCTGTTCTGCAGCGTAACAGTGTATCTGCGCGGACACAGATCAGAAACATCTCTCGCCTGGATGCCCATTCAACACACACACACACACACACACACACACACACACACACGACCGGCACGCTCAACAGCCTCTTCTGCAGCACTGCAGCATTTGCATAAGCATACTTTACCCTTTACACAAACCTTATGCTGAACATAATTCAACTTGTCTTTTTCTATGTCTATCAAAAAAAAAAAAAAAAAAAACTTTCTTCTCTCAGTTTTATGTTCATTATACATACATAGATCTAACTGAAATAAATAATTTGAAATACTAGAAGTGATTACAAATAAAACAGAAATAGAAATAATATATTACTAATAATATATACATATTGGTTTACTTTTCAACATTGATTTTAACATTGTTAAGAACTTGGCACTTAGCTTGATTTTTGTTTTATAAAGATTTCTTTATTTTATGATCTTGGTTATCATTGAAATAGAACATATATAAAACAACTGAAATTTTGAAATAAAAAATAAGCAAAATAACAAAAGTTTAAGTTGAATTACTAAAATCACTAAGACTAAAATAGAAATAATAATTTATAGCTAAATAGAAATATTTTTAAAAAGTATATTAATATGTCTTTATACATGTAATATAAATGTTATTAAGAACTTGGCATTGTATTTTAACTAGATGTTTTTTGTAATAAGATTTCTTCTTTTAATGATCTTTATTTGTCATTCACTCTTGAACTAAAACGTGCTTGAACAATATGTTTCCCAGAGTAACATGTAACCCTGAAAAAAAAAAAAAACAGTAAATCGAGGCGTGAGTCATGTGATGATGGCTACAACGGCAGAGGAGAGAGAGAGACAGACAGAGTGATACAGGACTGCCGTTTCAAACATGTTTGGACGAGAACAAGAGCAGGGGCCAAAATATCCACTTTTCCTGAGTGAATATGGTGTGTTAGGACAGGTGTACATGCTTTAGGTTCCCTCCACAATACCCTTCCTCTTTCTGACATAAAACACACACACACACACACACAGAAATGCAAAGTTGGAGGTCGAACGAACAGACAGACGTGCTGACTGAACATATATCACTTTCTGCAAGTGCATTCACACACATGCATAGATGCAAATGTAGGATGGCAATAAATTCTTGACTGGCTTAACCCGTCAAACAACCCGTTAAAATAAGTGTGATATTGTGTGTGTGGCAGCCAGACAGAGTTGTGTGTTAGAGTACAAAAAATTATTATGATGCATGATAAAAACATACATTAGTTTTTGCCAGTATGAATCATCCACAGCGAAAGTGTCAACAAGAAAAATCTGCAACAATTACTTTTCCATATAAGAGCAAACAGCTTTAGAATTCTTAAAGGGGAAGTGTATCATTTATTAATCACAACAGAATTAATAAACAGAATGAATCACTTTCTAAACACTGTTGTGTTTGTTTGAACATCCCCACCAGCCTGACACAGCAACATTATCTGAGTTTGGGACAGACTTATTTGTTTGACAGACCATGGGCAGATGGGGGAATGGTGAGAAAACCTGTTAGAAAACAGTCATTATTTTTGCATTTCTGTGGTGCTTAAATTACACACTTCGCCTTTGAAAATGACAGAACAATAGATAACTATAGGATTTAAAAGATAAGTACCCTATTTTGAGTAAATTTAAAGCTTGTCTGGTATTTACCTGTCAGTGGGCTGCGTGGTTTGGCCCCGAGATACGCCAGGTTGACATTAGCTTTGCGTCCATCAATAATAGGGTTGGGATCTTTACAAGCTCTCTCAGCTGCACTTTTATCTATCATAGTGACCTGAAGAAGAAAGAGAGAAATGAAATACAGACACATTATGAACGAGTGTGATTTTTGTGGCTATTTGTTGAGCCATTTCATACAATTTTTTTCACTTTTTTGTCAAACTGTTTTAGGGATGCACAATATTATTGGATCGATATCGGAATCGGCCGATAATGGCTTTAAATGTACATATCGGCATCAGTCCGATATGAAAAATTAGGCTGGTATGTCTTGCCGATAAGAGGAATACATTAACTTACATGCGCTCAGGGTGTGTTAGCGATTAGACCATGTCCACCTGTGTGGACCATTCTTGAAGCAAAGTTTTGCCTGAATGGTGATTAGATTCACTGCTTGGGATCGCTGCATTTAAACTGAGAACGCAAGTACAGAATGACGACTTCGGTGTATGATAGAGTAAACAGTAATAGCACGTCCAGTGGAAGCAGCAGCAGCCTCCCCCGGGTGCCCGCTCAGTAACGAGTTTTAATTTCGTAGGGGGCGCTGTTGGCCTACTTTTAATAAAATGAAAGTAAAATACACAAATAACATTTAAACTGTGTTTCTGATTAAATAAAGCAGTAATTGATGTCATAAAATCATGAGTATGTTTTGATTTAAAGGTCAGAAGCTATAGCTTACATGAATAAAAAAAAAAAAAACCCAAACATGACACTTGTAAATTAAGTAATTTTACATATACTGATTTATTCATTAATATGTAATATGTTATAATTTTTAAGCAAATTATGAGCTCTAAAAGATTTTCAGAATTTTTACAACTCTTTTGCTTAAGACCATCTACAAATGTTAAATCTTAAAATAAAATGTTAAGGTTACTACTGCATTTTTCTGAAAAAAAAAAAAAAATGCAGCGATTGATATATAAATTATTTAGAGTTATTTTCAAAGCTTCAATGCACTGACATTATAAAAGAACCTCATTATTGTTTATTTAATTCTAACAAATAAGTTATTGTTAAAAACTAACCAATAATGCTTATAACTTCCACACAGGAGAGACTTGGTGTTGTTTCCAAACAAAAGGAAAAAGAGTTGGCCAAAAAGAGTTGAAAAATATCGGCATATCGGATATCGGCAAAAATCCAGCATCGTGCATCCCTAAACTGTTTGCATTATTTTTTATAATTCTATATGACTGTACAATAAGCTTAGGGGGCATTTACATGACGTTTTTTTCAAATGAAATCTGAAAACCGTTTGTGAAACCGTTTTGGCTGTTAATTTACATGACAACAGCGTTTTGGGAGCCTGAAAATGCAAACTTTTGAAAACGGTTTCAAAATGCATGTTTTTGAAAACAATACCACTATCTTCTCAGTGTGAATTTATGAAAACAGTTACGTCATGCAAAGTGTATTATGTTTTCAGTCTATAGGTATATGCACAGATGCATAGTCTTTCTTCGCATGTCACCACCTACTGGCCTGGCATGAAAATACAGCATTTTTAGTCATTTTCTCAGATTTGTGTAAATGGGGATCGTTTTGACAACATTGGCGTCTGTATGCACAACTTTTTAAAAAGAAGGAAAAACTTTTCCGTTTTTAGTACAATTGCTGTCGTGTAAATGTACACTCCACTGTGCCTTTAAGAAACACCTCCTTCACATGTAAAATCAGCAACAGCACAGAGTGATCGTCATGTCTGTTGTGTTTAGTAAAACAATATAAAATTTCTTCTGCATGATTTGCTCTACCTGAATGTAATAAAAAATTCAAATTTGACAGTTTTTGAGATTTAGGGTTATCTCAATTTCTATACATATATCAGTGCTGTGCAGTGGTGTTCTAAAATGAGGAGGCAAATTCCTGAAAGTTGTTTTTTTAATCAAATGTAAATTCATTAAAATACACATTAAATAAACATTGGTTACACTATCAGAAAAAGAAAAAAACAAAACAATTCTAAATATAGTTTTCTATTTGTTCTCTGTAAATATTGGTCACAGACAGAGATTTACTTCAAATTTCACCAAGCTGATTACTCACTAAAAACTCCCACAGATTTCATGCTATTTTAAATCTCATTTTAATGTAACAAAGTGGTTATATCTAAGTGTGTGAGTTGTTTACATTCTTTTTAAAATTAGTCTTCGCATTAACACCATCATATTGTTCATTCAGACTGATTTGCGAATGTGCACAAACACAAGAGGAAGGATTTACTGCATGAACCAATCACAGCCGAACCAGTCATATCCAATCATATTCTCTCACATGACTTTCCCTCATAGGGCTGGTGGAACGAGAAAGACAGCCAGAGCAGTAGCGGAGTGAGCGGTTAGGAGGAGAATTCATGGGATCTGGTTTCTGTCAGGTAAACACCAGAGTGTACGCGTCGTTTCTGTAGTGCCCTTGTGTGGAGAGCGTCTCAGACTGAACTCGAACAAAACAAGCACACACACAAACACACACACACACACGCAGCTGCGACCATGTTATTATCTCAGTAGTCACAAAACCAGGCTAGTAAATGAGGCGACAAGCCTCAGTGAGCGTGTTGGGAAAACATTAGGGTTGTGTTGTAATCTTCTGGGAACTCTTCTGGTAACCTCCCTCTTTTTCTTATTCCAGAATTCAGCTATTAAGACGAGGCCTCCCACACAGGGAGTGTATCAGCCAGGATATTAAAGACTATCATTTACGACAAAGCCACCAAAATTTGTCAACCTCTTGTACGTTTTTTTTTTTTTTAAATTTCCTTCTCCCCCCAGACCCCCCACCGCCTCCTTCGGTTTATCTAATGTGCATGTTTACACCTTGGCAGATGACGTACCAAAAAAAAAAGAAAAAAAAAAAAGCATGAAGTGAAACTGTGCGGTCTTATCTGTGCTTTCCAACTGCTTTTGAAGGCAAACCACGATACAGTTCTGTACCAGCAAACACAGACGCTAGGCGTGAAAAAGATATATATGTGAGCGAAACTCAAAAAACCTGTCAACACGTGCAGATCATATTCATCCCAAAACCAAAAGAAAAAAAATTTACCATTAACACGTAATGAAGCCTGTTTCCGCCACAGAATGAAAAAAATAAAAAGGTATTTGCCACTTTTATCTCACAATTTAGACTTTTTTCTTACAATTTCTTACAACTCGTAAATTCTTTAAAGCTGATTTACAGTAAATTAATAAATTATTTTATTACAGTATTTATTCTGTAATATAGGGTGCGATTTGATATGTACCATGATGTTCTTTTAATGCATATATATCAAAGTACCATGATATTACCATTTACTAACATCACTTTACCACGATCCCTTGTATAGCCTATGCAAAGAGGTCCAGTGAAAGCAAAATAATGAAAATACAGGGAAAGCCACTCATTTGATATTATAAACGCAGTCAGATGTGTTTGGCTGAACACTCACTAGGGCCGTTCCTCTGGGCCCCTCATAACCTCCTTATTAAGTGAGCTGAGGTTGGCCTTGCAGCATATCACAGCAGATAAACCCTTGGACCGGACCACGCTTTCCACTCACAATGCTTTAAAGTAGTATTTGAAAGGGGCCACTTTGCAGAAATCCGAGACCCTGCTTTCAAACTTCATCCAAGAGGCTAAGAAGATAATTGATGGCATGCTTTTTTAGAAATAATCCACTTATGGTCCCACATGTGACTCTCAACATCATACTCGCACACACACTTGTGGAGCAATGCGATGTAATAGCATATTGTGCCCCTGAAAAGCTAGCAATATCTAAGGATTACATTTAAGATCCTTCAGCACTAAAGCGGACTAGGTGGAAAAACATTTAGGCCTATTAAATAGGCTCATAGTAATCATACAGATCATCATTTGTGACTAGCATATGCTTTAAGGCAAATTAAAGGAGTTTCTACTGTACATCTACTGGCTTTTGTTCTTCACAACTGTAACAAAGACAGGCGCCAGCGGCACGCGACGATTGCATTGTCACCTGGAGACCGCACGCGCACGAGCGATTCATTCAAGTGAAGTTCGACACACTTCTGCGAATCGATTCTTTTGAACAGTTCGCGAAAAAAGAACCGGTTCAAAGAAAAATTTTATATTTACTTTATATTTTTTATTACATTACATTTATATTTTTATATCAACACGGTCCCTTGTTATAATATTAAAACCAGCTCTATTTTGTATGCGTGTTAATAAAAAGCTATCATACAAAAGTCGAGAACAAACATATTTGTAACCTTTCAAGTTACTTTTTATCAGAAGTCAATAAAATATGTGCTCAGCTCAGTTCTTTAGCTCGGGTCGGACGCTGCTCGGTTCAGTGAGTCAGTTGACCGGAGAACAAATAGTTCAGTACAGTTTTGTTAACCGGATCCAACCGAACGATCCGACTCTCAAGAACAATTCACTGAGGAACCGAACACCGGGCTCATGTCCACAACAGCTATCGCGATTGTTATTCTTTGTACGATCAATTGTGTTTTCAAAACTTCTGTGATAGAGACAAACATGTCCGATTTACTACTTAAACGTTGCGCAAAGAATTAGTAGCTAGCCTATAGAGTAAAAACCAACAAAAACAAAGTAACGGTATTGTTCCTCGCGATAATTTTAAAAGCTAATATGAAAACAACAATTAACGCAAGGTATTTTTACTCACAAAGCCGTATCCTCTGGATTTGCCCGTCTGCCGGTCCGTTATCACCACGGCTTCATCGATGTCGCCGAAAGTCTCGAAGTATGTCCGCAGCGACGCGTCCGTGGTGTGATACGGCAGACCGCCGACGAAGATCTTGGTGAAAGTCGTGTCTTTCTGAATACTGGGATACATCGTTTCCAACGTCCCATTCACGAACTGATGTAAAAGCATCTGGGCGCGAAATTCAGTGCAATGTAGATACGAAACGCGCGCGTTATAAATAAATAAATATAAACATAAATAACGACCGACGCTTAAGCTACTCTACAATGGTTGCGAAGGCAGCGAGGTAGATAGTCCTTTGGCTTGCGGTTCCCGTGGCTCTCCGTCATGTGCCAAACTACTCCACTAGTCCATGATCGGAGAAACAGTGACTGCAGGTGACTGAGTCTCTCTCAGAGCAGCTCACACCTTCCTGTCTCCACATCCAATGCGATGCTCGTCTAATACACCCCTCCTATCTGTGACGCTCACAGACCCTTCCTCTGCCTCCTCACCTTGCTTCCAAACTGCACCTGTCTTTGTTCTGGGACTCCGAGGAAACTCTGGCTTTGAGTCTTCCGTATGCTTTTGATGGCAGACTACTGTATTCTCTACGCTTGATGTGAATACTTGGTTTAATACTTGAATTTTCTAGCGCAGTAGTATTTCTTTTTGCAGCTACCAACAGACTTATCCATTGAAAAATGACCCATAGTCTATATAAGCCACTCCCTTGCAAAAATTAACCACGGTTTTATTATAGTAAAAGTGTAGTGACTATGTTTTTTTTTGGTATACTGATTACCATTTGTATAACCACATTTTTACTACAAATTCCATGGTTAAACCATGGTTAATTTGTGGTTACCATCATTTAACTATGGTATTTTGGTTTTATTTTTAGTGTATAACCATGGTTAACTTTCTTAAGGGCTGCAAGTCAATGTATTGTTATAGGTGTCAAATTATGTGTATTTAAACAGCTGATGTCTGTATCACTTTGAAAATCTGGAATTCAAAGTCTGTTTCTTGAATCGTGAAATGAATATAAATTAATATCGGAATGAATCATTTTTCAGATTTAGATTACAATTATCTTTTCAATCAAGCACTCTTTTGCCGATTTTAACATTTGTAGTTTTGTAGAAGCATTTCCACTGATTGTCTGTTTTGCGTATAAAAGCTTGGAAATTAAATTAACATTTAACAAATATTTACTAAATATTTACCCCACAAAAAATTTTAAAAATCATGTATCGTGTATTTGAAAGCAAATATGCAATTATTCATGGAAAAGCTGGTCTGTGCTCAAAAAATATTTAGGCTTAAATTTAAGATTTATGTAATTTGAATTCATTATAAAATTTCCATCCATTATAAACAGTTTTAACATAAACTAATAAACTAAATGCATATTTGTCAGTCATAAATAAAAAGAGTAAAATTTCTGCACTTACAAAAAATCATGGCATTGTTTATTAGCTATTTGCATCTACTTGATTTTATTTAAATAATCATATTTTTTTTAAAATACATTTATTCAAATGACTTGACCCAGCGTAAATCTGTTAATGGTGAAAATTACATTTAAACTGATAAAATATGGCAAGCTATTAATTAATGTATAAGTTGTAAATAAATTATATATTTATTGATGATAAATATATAAATCTGGTTATTGCAATAATATTATTGCATATATATATACATTACATTTACATTGTCATTTAGCAGATTCTTTTATCCAAAGCGACCTACAAATGAGGACATAATATTACAATATGTATTCATTTATTACATTATATTATATTGCACATGTGTATCTAAAACACATTCTGTTTATTAGTAATATTACAGAAATATTACCTGCTACATTTATGTATGACTGACAAATATACATCACATAAAGTTCATCAGTTCATGTTAAAACTGTGTAATGCAAATGGATGGAAATTTTAAATGCATTTAAATGTTTTTAGGCTTAAATATTTTTTTGAGTGTGTATATTTTGAAACTGTCACAAGGGGGAACTACTCCCCAGGATATCAGGTATTTGGGCACAGTTATCGGTTGATGCAGATAATCTGAAAATGGCCAAAGGCTGGCCTGTTAATCAGGCTATGATAGGTGTGTCACTAATCTCAGTACTGTAGCAGATTTAACTCAGTCTTGGCCTGGCTGGTGGCAGCAGCGGGGGCTCAGGAGGTGATTTGCCAGCGGTCACGCGGGATCCGTCTGTGCCAGCAGGTGACCTTCCAGCCGCAAGTGAATGCAGGAAGTGACCCGCCAGTGACCGCAGGTGACCCGCCAGCAGCAAGCTAACGCAGGAGGAGCAGGAGATGCAAACCTGTAAACATCCACAGAGAAAACAAGAAACGATTATTACAGTTGATTTATGAATGTAGATTTTGGAAGGTAAATAAATGTGTATATATATATATATATATATATAGACCCAGATTTTGTGCCAGGGACATATACATTGTTTCTTCATCTGCTAGGTGACAGTTTCAAATGCTTGATCAAGGGATCAGCATCAAAGAACTCAACACCAGTCTGTCAGTCACTTACATACTGTCAATTAAATTTACAGTGCAGTCTTATGTGGGAACATTAACACCCCTGACATGCTGCTCACAGGAACTACAGCTCTGGTCTGAAGGCTAGTGAGGGAAACGTTTCTCACGCCTGCAGCCTGCAAGTCTGAAGGGGTGGGCGATCGAAGAAAAAGGAACAAAAGTTTAAAGAGGGTTGCGGGAATGAAAGTAATGAGAGACCAGAAGCATCATTTTTCAGTTGTTCGTTTTAAGAAGTCACATTGTATCTGTATATATGAAAACACTCTTGTGATAACAGGAAGATGTTTTCTCAGCTGGTGGGTTGTGAGATGGTTTCATGTCTGTTCCGGCAGAAAGAAAAAACAATGCTAAATACACATAATGAAATAATCTTGTTGGGATTATGTATGCAGTTCCTTTTTGGCAAAACAACAGTGTTATTTTTTGTATTATTTATGCACTATTATGGTACTTATTAATATATTGAATTACATTTCATGTTTAAATTGTGCTTTTGACATTTTCATTTTTTTAAATATTTCTTTTTATTTCAGTTTTTGTTTAATAATTTTAGTGCTTAAACTTACTTGATTTCAGTTAGTTGGCCACATTTCTAATTTTGTAAGTTCCTTTTTTAATCCAGTATTTATATTTTTATTGTATTTCAGCTTGATTTCATTTAACAAAACACATTTTTAATTGTTTTAATTTTGGAATTTTGAAAACGTAGAATTTTGAAAGTGATGTTTTTATAAACCTGGAAAAGTCATGAAAACTAATAAATTTTCATTAATTCATTTAATTTCATGTTTACATGTATAAATTAAATGAAGTTAAATATTAAATATGTATAAACTTATATATTTATATATATATATATATATATATATATATATATTTATTTTATTTTTTTTACTGGAAATTGTTATTTGTAAGTATAAAAATGAATTAAAAATGGCTATGAGTAAGTAAAAAATTTAATCACAAACTAAAAAAAGGCATGTACATTAATTGGTTAAAAAAAAAAACTATGAAGTACATTCAATTATTGGAATTATGACATTTAACAACGACACTGCAAAATAATATTGGTTTTGTTTCACAAATATATTTAAAATGTCACATCTGGATTAAAACCAGCTGAAATTCACTGATTTAATAAACACATTTTTACTTTTAAATCTTAAAGGGACTCTTCAGTCAAAACTAAAAATTCTGTCATAATTTATTCACCTCCATGTCGTTCCAAACTTGTATGTTTTTAAAAAATGTCTTGTGAAAAATGTTCTTTTGGACCCCATTTTGAGGACAAAAAAAAGACAAGAAAAAATCCTACAGGTTTGGAGAGACTGTGTAAAACGATGACAGAATTTTCATTTTTGGGTGAACTCTCTTTTTAACATAGCTTTTGCTGTGCGTTTACATCTCTTCCCCTCTATACATCAGAATAAACTTCACCCACAATGGCAAATGCCAGTGTCCAACACATCTATCTGTCTAATACGCCACAGCAACAATGGTGCAAGTCAGAGCGAGGCGCAGACAGGCTCCATTCAGCTCCTCGCTTCTGCCTCAGCAATTGTGTCTTACAGTGGAGTTTGACCTCAGTGCTCTTGAAGACGGACAGCACAAGTGAAACATCTTGAAAGGTTATACCTCCAGTACACAGTAAGACTGCTGGCAAATTTGTTGAGAATAACTAAGAAGAGTGAGACGGAGAAGTGACTTTATTAGCACACCTTTGCTAAGTATTATGGCCTTGGTGTTGAGCACTGATAGAGACCTCACACCCTCTCCAGCCTCAAAGACTGCGACCCGCAGTTGTTCACACCTCTTAAACCTGAAAGGGACTGAAAGACCCTTTGTCTGCAGACAAATGTCTCTATCCAATGACTTTAACCCCCATCTCAAAAGATCTTCTTATTTTATTTTTCCACTGGTTGTAGAGTATTGTTGACTTGTTTAGTACTGAACAATAATCATGTGAGGCCTGGCTGAATCGTTACTAGTCTTCTGGCATGTAGATTAGAATTTGTAATTAGATTTACATAATACTTATTAGAAGATTTTAGATAGATATCATTCATTACCTGTGAAACCTGTACTGTTTAGATCCAACACCTTGGCTTTTTTTTTTTTTTTTAATCACAGGAGATTTTGTTTCAACACTGATAAAATGTACAGTATTCGTCAATCTCAGTCATTCCACCATGTTATCAAAATTATTGTTTTGTTTTTTAGCTGAATTGATCTTTTTTGTAGAAAATATACATTAATCAGCTTCATTTAGGTCAAATTTGCCACCCTGTCACCCATTTTTTGAAAATGAAAATTTGCTGAAAATGTACTCACCTTCAGGCCATCCGAGAGATGAGTTTGTTTCTTCATCAGATTTGGAGAAATGTAGCATTACATCACTTGCTCACCAATGGATCATCTGCAGTGAATGGGTGCCGTCAGAACGAGAGTCCAAACAGCTGATAAAAACATCACAATAATCCACACCACTCCAGTCCATCAATTAACAGCTTGTGAAGTGAAAAGCTGTGTGTTAAAAAAATCCATCAAGACATTTTTACCTGCAAAATGTTGCTTTCAGCTAAAACACGAGTCCGTAATTCATAATAACACTTCTTCCAGTGAAAAAGTCATCTCGTCTGAATCAGGAGAGAAATATGCACAAGCACCGATTACATATACACTATATTGCCAAAAGTATTGGGTCGCCCCCTTCTAATGAACAGGTTTGACTACTTTAGTAATTTCTATGAGTACAAATCATAATGTTAAAGCATATAATGATATTCTAGGAAATTGTGTGCTTCTAATATTATAACAACAGTTTGGACAGGACCCTTTTCTATTCTAACATGACAATGCCTCTGTATAAGGCAAGGTTCAAAAAGAAAATGACTGATTCAGTCAGTGTGGAAGAACTTGACTGGTCTGCATAAAACCAAGTCCTAATCCCAGTTGAA
>JAFVLL020027975.1:0-34427 GCA_021397915.2 Tor tambroides
GGACTGGCAAAACAGATCTACAACTGAACAAAGGGGTTCTGGGTGCACATGGGAGGCCCCCAACTCATCCTTGACCACCGATAAAGCCTCTTTTGCATCTTTGTCGCCACTTACATTAAGGAAATCTGAGAACACTTTAAATATGGACTGGCAAAACAGATCTACAACTGAACGAAAGGGTTCTGGGCACACATGGGAGGCCCCCAACTCATCTTTGATAACCGATAAAGCCTCTTTTGCTTTTGGGTCTTTGTCGCCACTTACATTAAGGAAATCTGAGAACACTTTAAATATGGACTGGCAAAACAGATCTACAACTGAACAAAGGGGTTCTGGGTGCACATGGGAGGCCCCCAACTCATCTTTGACCACCGATAAAGCCTCTTTTGGGTCCTTGTCACCCTTAACATTAAAGAAATCATCTGAGAATATGTTAAACGTTGATCAGGAAAAGAGGTATAGCGATGAAAATGGGAACCGGCCTTATGGTAGGAGCTTTAGTCCACACGGGCTAAAGGCCCAAAGTATGAATCGTTCTGCCACCTTGCCACATTACAGAAAATCCTCTGTCGGTCCCCCATCACCCTTTCATTTGTTTGATTTTTATTCAGAAGACATTCAGAATGACAATGTGTTTTATAGTCCAGTGAGCAAAAAAACAAATTCACTGTGTGAGTCTGATGACTTCTCTCCTCAGAACACCACCAACAGTCCCGTGCAGCAAAACCTTGTGAGGTCTCGCTTGTCCTCATCATGTGCTGATTTAAAGTATGGTATACACAATGGACGATCTTTCTCAGTAAGCAGTGTGGTTTCAAGCCGCCCATCAGGTCCTGGACGAATCTCAACAAGCAGCATCAGTGACCTCTCAAGTTTGGATGACTTTGTGCCGAAGGGGAATTATACAGTAGTTGACTCTCCGATGAGTAGTAGCCATTCCCCAATCTATGATGCCAAATCTATCACTGGTAAACAGTCTCAAGCTGGATATACAGATGATCTTGATCTTGATCTTGATCTTGATCATGATGATGCAGACCCAACCCCACCTCCATCACCAACTATGTCCTCTTCACCTCGTCGGATATCCCAGGCTCCTTCTGTGTCCTCCCCCATATGGACAACTCCAGAAAATCTGTCTCCTCCTCGTGGAATCCTGTCATCAAGGAGCTACACAACAAGCTTGACTGTTTTTGAGGAGTCTGATTCTGACACCACAACTGATGATGAATACTATCTTGACAATGGTGATGCGGTAGAAACAGAACTTTAGAGGAGTGAATTATGTGTTGTACAAATCCATCATGTTACATATACTGAACATGTTATAATGTTGGGGGGAGGGGGTTTCTATGCAAAGGGTCTTCTATGACAAAGCTGCAGCAACATTAGGCCTCTGTCAAACCAATCTAAATTGTAAAAACAACTAGAAATACAGATTGTATATGAATAGAAGGAATTATATTTATATCAGAACTACAAGACCATGTTGATTTCAGATTATTTGATATAAATTAAATATAATGGGTTTTTGAATACTTTAGTGCTTGAGGATAACAATGTTTGATTTCATTATGAATGTATTTACAATACAATACAATGCACTGTTTCATTAGTTTTTTTATATATATATTTTCTGGATCTTGAGGCTTTGAAATGGTGAATTCTCACATCATTCCTTTTATTGAGGCCTGCCTCCTGTAGGTTATTGGCTCTTTCATTCACTGTGGTATTTGAAAGCACAGCATGTCAGTCACAATACATTTTATAGTCAGTTGTTGTCAACTAAGAAACTGAACCCCAGTTATGTTTAATAGATGTGCTTGATTTTTTTTTTTCAATTCATACTGTCAGAAAAAAAGAACAGAAAAATGTAATATTGGTGCCCGCAACACTGATGATTCCACATTAATTATGGCTAAGTCTGTAAAGAATATTATGTTACAGAAGCCTGCTATCCGTTTGATATTATTGTAAAAAGTATGAAACTGTTATTGAAAACAGTGATACTTATGTGACATCCACAACTTGTTAATTTGAGGTTCAAACACAGGGCCTCTCACAATCTATGCAGAAGACATACCACCAGATGAACTAAGAATTCTTAAATAAGACCTCACAATTGATTTTATTTTCTGTATAATTTAATTGTGCTGTTTGTGTGTGGCTTTCAGTGTAATTTTAATTGATCTTTTATTGTAATTTATTATGCAGGGCAGGGGGTTGGGGCATCATTTCTCCCCTACAGCCTTAGGGACCTCCATAAGTTGTGTCAGTTGCAGCACTGACCACAACACAGTACTACCAAATGCTATATAACAAATAGGCCTACGTATGAAAGGTCCTTTTTGTAAGGCCATTTCTTGAATGTCTTCATAATAAAACAGTTATATTTATGAACATTTAATATATTGACTATATTGTATTTTTTCCTAACTCAGAAGTAGAATAATATTGCTCACTTATAAAAAGAAATGTTATAGACTGCAAATAACTAACTTTGCACAAGACTCAAGGTTAACTGCTATGCTAAATTTTGATTAGCAAGTACACTCAGTAGTCTTCGTAAACTTGTTCTCTAATAACACAGAAACTCCTTAATTACAGCTCATTATAACAGGCCGACACTGTTAAGTGTCATGTCACAACCTGCCATAATTGTAAAATGAACAGTTATGACCAGGGGCGTCATGCACTCATTATTTTTGAGGGCGCACTAGTTGGGGGTGGGGGGGGGGTGGGGGGGTCGTCACGTGACAAACAGCAGCCACAACAGCACTTGTTTTATTTATTTTTTCCTTTTTATTCGAAACATTCCCAAACGCATTAAATATATCATGAAATATCTTGATTCTCACCTTTATAGATTATGTAAGTTGATCTAGTGGGCGATGGTCAAAGTAACCTAATAATGTAATCTATGCATAAAAACCTGTTTGTTTACTTAATTAACAGACATGGGTTGTCAAGCCATAACATATTTTAATACGACTGACTTCATATTTAATGTGAATTTAACATTGAGAGTTAATGTGAATAAAAACGTAAGTTAGGCTACTAATCATAACACTTTCATTGTACCGAAAGAGATCAAAGAACATTTTTACTGACAGTCTGGAGTTCAAGCACTCTCAAAAACTCCCATTAAAATCACTGAAGCTGTTTACACTATGAAATGAATATCTTACTTACATATTCGTACACACATTTGCACTTTGTTGTTTCTGACAAGAGAATTCGCCAGAAAGAGGTATTCAGTCAGCGAGCAAGTGAAGAAAACACCGGCATTTTAGCGATGACTCATCTGAAAGCCTCTGATTGGTCATTGCATTCATAAGCTCAACAGAATCGTGTGTGATTGGTTATAATGCAGCGCTGTACAAACGCGTCTGTATCTGGCTCAGCACCAGCCAGCAAATGCAGATTTGAATTAAGCAGCTGATGATTTGACGCTCTGAACGATCTAATCACGCCGGTGTGATTGTATTAAATATAGAAAATATTAATCGGCTATTTTTTGTCTTTTGGTTGCTGCATTCAAAATTTCACTTTGAATGGGCATGACGCCTCTGGTTATGACTAAGTGATGCAATTAATTTGGCGTTCTTATACGATCGATGTTCCAGTAATGGTTGGCAGGTTTGCGGGAACAAACAGCCTGTTTTGTTAAAAGAAAAAAAGCATGACTGTCTTCAAAGGTCAGTATTTTAAGTATTATTTTTTTACGAATTAGTGAACGATTCAACGTCACAATAATTCTTCACTTTTCGCCACCTACTGTCGTAACGATGTAACCTGCTGAAAGGGCCACTGAACGAATCTTTTTGTTAACGTTAAATGAATCTCCTAGTCAGCACAATAGCATCTGTCAGTACGTAGTTTTCCACTAAAAAGGCTTTTTGATAGAATCTCGTATATTTCTAGCTTGCTAGCATTGAGTTAGTCTGTTTTCACGTTGCTTTGGTAACGGCTGTTGTAGGCGTGCAGTCACCCGTCCCAATAAAGGAATTAAGTCATGCTGTATGTCTAGCTCTATTTTGTCGTTTTTTTAACTCCCTCAGTGTTAAATTTAGTCTTTGGTTGCAGCGTTAGGTCCCTCTACGTTTTTTACTTAAGCTTGTCGATGCCATTGTGAAAATCCAGTTCACGCTTTGGTTTACTTTTCGATATTCACCGGATGGGTTTGATTTGAATATTATATATCATAAGGATAAAAACGCTTTATTTTCAATACATTGTCAGCACCTTCTACCTATAAACATTATAATTCAGGTATTTCAAAAATATTGGCTGCTCTGTTTCTTGAGAATTAAGAGGACTCCAGAGATCAAGTAACATTTTGTGGGCTGAACAGAAGTGATTTATTAAAAATTTAATTTTGAATTGAGTATATGGATGGAGTTAAATGTAGCCTAATAATCCAATAAGATAATAATAATCCTAGCTGAATAAACCCATTTCCCATTCCTTGACATAGCAAAGGCTTAATCAGGGTGCAGAGCTTTCAGTTAAACAGTATAATTTTTAGGTTAGGCCTATATGTTCTCTAAGCAGAATTATTCCTTTTTTTTCAGGAATTTTCCTTTTCAGCTAATTGAAATGTAAATCAATGTTAATGTTCACAGAATAAACTTTTTTCTCTCTTTTTATCCTTTAGCAGCATGTGCTAGCATGAACAAGAAAATGACTGAACACACATACTCTTTTGACAGGTATGAAATACAGCAAAACATCCAGACTCATTTCTAAATGAGTGAAGCAACAGAAAAAAAACTGTCAATCATTTTTTCCCCTTTAGGCATCACTCAACATCTCCTAGATCAGAGATCAGAGAAACTAAATCAGAGACTAATGTCATACTTGTCCCACAGCTGGAGACAGTTTTCAGCAGAGCAACCAGGATCATCCAGCGAGCATGGAGGAAACATGTTGTTAGTGATCACAGTCAACTTTCATGTTACATTTTCTCCAACATATGATTGAATGCATAAATAAAAAGTAGTGTATACTATGCCTGTCATGTGTAGGATACTGCTGTTTTCAAGCACCTCAAGAAACTAGTGAGCTTCCATAATCAAGGGGATCCACGTCTCCTTCTTAGATTTATTAACCCTGCAGAGGTAAGTTTGTTACAACGCATGTGTGAAGCTTAATTGAGATGTTTTTCCTCTTTTTTTTTTAAATCGTATGCTTGAATGCTTTGTTGTAGGCTAATATTCTGGATGCTGCTTCGGGGGCGCTTATCCGATTCAGACTGGGTGGGGTGAGTGCTGATGTTATTCATCTTTCCACGATTAGATGGTTATTTGTACTCAAGAACATGCTGTAATATGTTACTGTGTTCTGCTCTAGAAGATTATGAAATCTAATTATAAGCAAAGAGACACGTTACAACAAATTGCAAATTACTTGCTAATGTTTATAAAATTCCAGCCAACCTATCCTCCAAACATCTATTTTAAAATATACACTCGTGCACCCATAGTGGACATGTGTGCCTCCAGTCCTAAAGATTACACACAACTAAAGAAACCTGCTCCAAGCCAGATTCATAATGGCCGACTGGTGATCAATGACAGGAATGATCACTCTGGGTGGTACCAGCGGGTAGAGAACAATGGCTGGAGGATTTTATCTTGCAAGGTGACATATCCAGTCATTATACTTTCATTTTCATTTTACCTTTTGAATACTAGTGCAACTCAATAAATTAAGCATATCCAACCAAACATTCAGCAGCCATTTCTCCACTCTCCATAAATTACATTTTGAAATATATTTTAAATTTTTAATACATTTTAAATATAAGCAATATAGATAGATAGATAGACAGACAGATAAATTAAAACAGTTATTTTAAATATTAATAATTAATATTACTGTTTTTACTGTATTTTTGATCAAATAATGCAGCCTTTGTCAGCATGAGACTAATTTCATGTCCAATTTAAACTGTAACGGTCAGAAAAATATACAAATGTTGCCTGACTAAGCATTTTATGTCTATCATTGCCTTTTTTATTAAAGATTTCTGTGTTTGAAGATCCAATAACTCAAGATACTAATGTTAAGAAGGTACAATTCCATCACTGCAAAATCCAACGACGACAAGATGTTGCAAGAAAAAAGAAGATTCGAAAAATTGAGTGGATGAGAAAAATGTAACGTATTTTAAAAATGTATTTGTTTGTGGTAGGTGATAAGCTGTGTTCTGCAGCGCTAATCATACAGAAAACTGGAGATATGAATAACAGCATTAAAATAAACACAGATCTTGTGCACAGGTATGCCGAGGGTCTCCTGCATACTCATACGGAACAGACCGAAACAGCTCTGCTGGTGCAAAAATCCACAGAGTTGATGGATTCCTTTGAACAGATTGGACCAGATTCAGTTTCTGAGCAGGAAGTGGATGAGCTGCTTGCATGGACCAAAGCTCTCAATTTTGATGAGTAATTAAGCTAATATCACATTAGATGTAATATACTGCACATGGCATCATCACTTTTTCATCATCATGGTAGTCATAAAATAGCCTATTTAGAAATAATAATATTTGCTTGTCTCTCAGGTATGTTAATGAATGGAGGAATCTGGGTACCAGCAAATGCTGCATATTTATCAAAGGTAATTTAGGTTTTTCCTTCGTTCAGTTTATGTATGAAATAAACACTTTTGTTGCATTGTAGCTCCCTCTACTGGTCAAAATGGGTATCCACACTTTTACTTTTCTCGCTATAGATAGGCTGTCGGAGAGTGACCAGAAGGACTTTGTTTGTGTCTCTGTGCGTGATATTTGTGAGATTCCTCAGATCAGTCAGGATCCAGTGATTCAGTCCAGTGGTGAGCCAACATGTGGATCACATATGAGGCTGGAATGTATCATGCAGCTCTAGAAATATTTTGCACAATGTGACTTGCTTTATTAAAACAGTCTTGTGTTTCAGACTGGTTTTGTGTGGTCAAATATATTTTAAAAGTGTGTGTATGTATGTATATATATATATATATATACTCAAGATACCAATGTTAAGGGTACAGGGTGCGATTTGTGAAAAAAGCAGGGGGGGGGGGGGTATTTAACGTGATTACAATTTAATAAAAACATAGTAAGTTAGGCCTATTAATTGTAATGATTTCATTTCCCCGGTGATTCAAACAACAAATAAATTATATAGAGAAAGCGAGCAAAGAACAGTATCAACGGAGCTTTTTGAAACTCAGGGTCAGTTAAACCATAGCGTCGCAAAATGATTCACTGTTTCGAAGCGCTCCAATCGGATCACGTATCGCGAATCATTTGATTCAGAGCGGGACTTCAAAGCGCGTATCGCGAATCATTTGATTCAGAGCGGGACTTCAAAGCGCGTATCGCGAATCATTTTAATCAGAGCGAGGATGAGGATGGGAATCCCCCCCAATCCCCCCCTACAAATCGCACCCTGTATATATATATATATATATATATATATATATATATATATATATATATATATATATGATTGTTTATGGTAGGTGATAAGATGTATTCTGCAGAGCTAATCATACAGAAAGCTGGAAACACATTATGAATGATGGCATAATAGTTAACAGTTAACACAGATCTTGTGTATTACATATACTTTTAACTTTGAAGCATTTCTCGTTTTCGTTTAAAGTTGAAGTACTACAATAATTAAAACTAAATACTATAAAGCTATAAAAAAAACTATAGGCCTGTAGCTATACATATAAAAAAAACTAATAAAAATGACAAAATTACTTAAACATTAACTAAAATTAAAAAATATAAAATATTTTATATAAAAATAGGCCTAATATAAAAATATATATAAAAATAAAATCTAATTAAAAACTATAATAGTATAGCAATAATGCTAAAATAAAACAACGATATACTCGATGTTAGATGCGCTGTGACGGTCATAGAAATAGGCCCCAGTAAACCTCTTTGGCTAGACATTCTGAATTACCGCGAGACTCGCGAAGGTGACGCACAGCCAATCAGATTTCTTCTTTCTGTCGGGGCGTGTTTTTCGCTGTTCGCAGTCATGGCGAGCTACAAAGAGGCGCCTTTGGCCACTCGGCCAAAAACATTAGATCCAGCCGAATATTTCAATCTTTCACCCGATTACCGGCGGGGCCAGGAGAAGAGAGCTGCTCTGCGGGCACAACTGAAGAGGCAGTATCTGCAGCAGCTGAACAATCCTCATCGGAAAGAGCTGATTGTAAGACAAACCAAATATCACAATCTGCAAACATTAGCTTTGGGTAAAATGAAGCTATAGATCGCTTTTCTTTCATGTTGTACTAGTTTATAATTTTATGGTGTTTTAATAATTAATGATTTAGTGTACATTCATGTTTCAGAAGCCTAGGTTGTTTTATGTTGATACAGCAGTGAGTGACCTTCACTGATCGCAGGCTAGCAGTTACTGCCTGCCAGTTTGTTTTGGTCCACATGTCTGTAGTCTTCATGTGAAAAGATATGATTTGTTAAATTTCGAGCAGACTATATTCCTATTCAGAATGCATCCTCTTGGGTGTGTTGTTTACCATATTATTTTTTACACTCCTAACAAATGCATTATTGAAACTTCATACATAGAGGTAACGTGACACATTGAAACAGTTTGATCGTCATCAACTTCCATGCTTTTATTTCGTAGGAGGATCCTGCTCTTACAAGGTGGACATATGCACGCACCAATAACAACTACTTCAGACCAACTGCTAAAACTTCATTGATTGGTGGCTTGTTTGGAGTTCTACCCCTTTTTGTTTTGTATGTTGTGTTTAAAACAGACAGGGTGAGTAGAAGCTGTATGAATTTACTTCGTATTCAGTATTGATGATGTCAAAGTTGCAGTGGTTATATAATTTAATTTTTCCCCATCTTTCCAGGACAAAAGGGAGGCCAAGATTAAAGCAGGGACCTATGAGCGCCCTTATAAACTGACATCCTAATTTTTTGGATTTCACTGTTTATTGTAACACAAAGTACTTGTAATTATATACTAAATAAAATACTTTATTGTTGAAACTTCCTGTATCACTGTTATTGAAATAAAATAAGAAATCACACCGTATTTTTGTCACTTAATTTACAGGGTTTCTGCAGGTCTTAAAGTCTTAATTAGCCCTTCCACAAATTAGGGCTTTAAAAAGGTCAGAGCAGAACATCTTAAAAATGTATAAAGTCATGGCATTTAATGTTGCATTCATTGCTAAAAAATGAATGTCTTCCTCAATATTGTCTCCTGCAACTTAAGATGCAAAATGAGTATAAAAAGTTTTGTTTTCTGAAATTATTTAAATTATGTCAGTTTATGGGGTATATAAACCAGAAATTTCTTCTTGTTTTAATCAAACATTTTGTTCAGTTACAGAATACAAGGCTTATTATTTTGTCATTTTTAAGAATCTTTAGACATTTGCACTGAAAAACAAGACAAACATACTAAGGAAGAGCATTACTTATTTTTTTTAATGGAGACCAACTGAATGTTGTATTTTCAAACTTTTAACTCATGGTGTGCTCCGTAGATGTTTACATTTTGATGTACTGTGTTCCCTTCAATTTATTCCTTATATTTTCTTTTCTTTAGCACAGCTGTTATTAACATTGAAAATAATTTCAGACGTATTACGTGACACTGAAGACTCAATTATTTGCTGCTGAAAATTCAGCTTTGCCGTCACATTAATAAATTACATTTTTAAAAATATTAAAACAGCAGTTATTTTAAATTGTAGTAATATTACTGTTTTACTGTATTTTTGATCAAATAAATGCAGCCTTTGTGGCTGCAAAAGACTTCTTTCAAAAACAATAAAATGTTGTACCAACAACTTTTTCTCATAGATATTAGAGTGACACTTGAATGACACAAATCTCATTAGGCTCCACCATCATCTTTCCATATATTTTCTTTACTTCGTCTTAAAAAGGTCTTTAAAAATGTCTTAAATTGATCTTTATAAAACCTGCAGAAACCCTGCGTTTTGTTTTATTGGTTATATTCCAATAGCATGTTTTATTTTGATATAGAACATCTCTGGTTAACTCTCAATCCTAGAGATAAAATCACTGATCCACATCTCAGACAAATATTATGATGACTGTTGAGGTGTAACCATATTCTTCATGTTCTAATTTGTGCTGGGTTTCCAGTTTGGATTGAAGTGACTTTTTAAAGCCTCCCAGCATTTATAGTAGCTCTTATCGAGACGGTGGCAGGTGTCCAATCCCCACTTGGTCACAGCCATGCTGAAGGATGACTCAAACATGAATGCCTGTTGGATACAGCATTATTTAGAACGTCATGTCATTTTACATGATGTATTTCAAAACGAAACATTAATACATTACCATAGTGCCTTCAGCAACTCTCTCTGGTTTCAGAACAGCTATGCTGTTCTTCTCAAAACAGTCGACGTCAGGGCCATGTGGAGTCATGATGCTGTGGAGACTGGCTCCTCCAGGCTGGAAACCTTCTTCCTTTGCTTCATAGTGGCCTTTGATTAATCCCATAAACTCGCTCATGCAGTTCCCTGTTAGAATAGGCAGAGGGCGCTCTTTAACCGCAAGAAACTTCATTTGGCTTCAATACAAGTAAGCTACGTAGTCAACAACTCAGACTTACTGTGGTAGTAAGGAGGCCGAAATGTGTGATCAGCAACACCCCAACGAGGAGGAAAGATGACAAAATCTGCAATGGCCACACCTGGACGTGTGGATTTGGCTGTCAAAACGGTGAAAATCGACGGATCCTGGAAATAATGATTCAGGTAATTTGATTGACAGCTCAAATGTAGTGATTTTAAGACGTCAAATGAAGCAAATTACTCACTGCGTGATCAAACGCCACACAGTTGATGACCATGAAGTTCTCCAGGTTGTATTTGTACGGTGTGTAGTTTCCGTGCCATGCCACCACATTAAATGGCGAAAAGTCCTATTTGAACACATTTAAAATGACAAAAACATGGGTACTGTAATAATACACCACGTAATGAATTTCTGTAGGCTTTGAGTAAATAATCAATAGTGTGTCAAACGCGAAACACTAAGACGTCCGATCAATGTCCTCAATAAAGCGTTTAAACGGCATCGTTTTGTTTTGACGCTCTACTCCTGCACTTGAAATAGTAGGTTACGGGGCGAAGAAATGTCTTCGTTAAAAACCGCAATTTTATACACCCTTCACTTGATAATGTTGCAGCAGCCTGCAAAATCAATATAATTCATTACAGCAGAGACTGCCTGCTGTCCTGACCCTCATGCGCCCTCCTGTTGTTTCAATCCACCCACATGTACATGTACACACACACACACACACACACACCGGGTAAAACATCAGTCACAACTGTACACACAAACACAAATCCAGCAACTCAAACAAGAACATAACTGTTTTTACAGTTACATTCAGTCACACAAAGACGCTCTCCGTGCACCCTGGGGTTTCTGGGACCCCGAGGTTTGTAATCTCACAGGCATAACAGTTCTCGGGATAACTCTACCAGACTCTATTAAAATGAAGAAAAAAAACTCATACACACAAAACACAAACATATTTTCCCAGTCAAGCAAATAATAAGCTAATTTAAGCAATTTTAGCACTCAGTTGGAGGACAAAACAACAGGATAAGGCTGTACCTTCTCCTTCAAGACAGACCGTAAACCATTTAAAAGAGTACAGACGGCGAGACCTGTCTGCTCAACTGTAGATGCGCTTTTTTTCATTAGAATGCCTTGTGATGCTACTTTTGCTATTTCTAATTTGCTCCTGACAGCTATAACAAGTCAATTATTCACTCGACAAGACAGGGAAATAAATTCAGTGCAGAATGATGCTTGAAATCTTGGTCCTATTAAAGATGTATCCTGCATGGACAAATTGTACATTTTGTGTGTAATCTAACATTCAGTGCCTCATTGATGTCAGCAGTGTTAGTAATGGGAATTACTAATGACGCAATCACCTGTTGACATGAGAAGAGCTTTCCCTGGTACTTGTTGACAACGGTGTAACCTGTGGCTACAGTACGGTCCTCGTACCAAGCCACGGGTGTTTGGAAGTCCCTAGGGTTAGCCAGTCCATTAGCCCCTGCAATGCACAACCAAATTAATAGACTTTTCCCAGCAGCTTATGAAAGCAGTATGTTATTCAAAGGCATTAAAAAGAAACTGTCTTGTACATACCTATAGGGCCCAGGTCAGGCAGCTCAAAGTGGGCCCCAAACACCTCTAGAATATATCCCCTGGTTTCTCCAAACACATCAACACTAAAACGCATCCCTTGCTGGGAAACAGAGGAGTATGTGGGAAAAAAATAAAAAAAATAAATTAAAAATGCAGTTTCTGTGTTGTTTATTGGAATATTGAATACAAGCTTGAATGTAGAATACCATTCAAAAATTTGGGGTAATATATATATATATTTTTTTTTCTTTCTGAAGTAAATTAATTTTATTCAGCAAGGATGCATTAAATTGATCAAAAGTGACAATAAAGCCATTTATAGTGTTACAACAGATTTCTCTTTCAAATAAATGCTGTTCTTTTGAGGTTTCTAGTCATCAGAAAATTCTGAAAAAAATGTATAACAGTTTCCACAAAAAATATTAAGAAAATAAAACACTGAAAATAATTTCTGAAGGATTATGTGACACTGATGACTCCAGTATATGCTGCTGAAAATTCAGCTTTGCCATCACATTAAAAATTACATTTTAAAATATATTAAAATAGCAGTTATTTTAAATTGTAGTAATATTTCACAATATTACTGTTTTACTGTATTTTTGATCAAATAAATGCAGCCTTGGTGACCACAAGAGACTTTAAAAAACAATAAAAAGTTGTACCAACAACTTTTTCTTATAGATATTAGAATGACACCTGAATAACACAAATCTCATTGGGCTCCACCATCATCTTCCCAAATTCTGTAGTAATCAGGATTTCACCTTGTTGGGGCACTGAAACACAAATTGCAGTCCTAATCAAAAGGTATTACTACTACAAACATCCATATCACATATTAATCCTGAAAGATAAAAATTTAAAAATCTTTAAAATATATATGCCATGAATAATGAGACCACAAGCTTACCAATAAGGAAATCACCATCTGCGTTTTGGAAACATCTATGAAAAGAAAAATTACCATCTTTAAAAAAAAAAAAAAAAACTGTGCAGAGAATGGAGGTAAAATCATTGAATCCAATTCAAACTGACTTGTCAATCATTGAAGTGTTACAGGTGTACATGTGGATGGCGATTCCATTACGAGATTTTGAATCTCCAGCTCCACAGATTGTATGTAGACCCTGAAAATATCAAACCAATGACAATGGTCATCACTATTTACATATGAAGGCCATATGAGCAGTATGTAAAAGGATGAAATCTTTTACCGATATGAAATCCACTTTTTTCTCAGAAGATTTGGGGATGTTAAACGGCTTCCATCGTAGCTGGTTGGGGTTGGGCTCCACTTCATTCCAGTTCTCTGTGAGATCTCCACAGCTCATTGGAGTGAAAGGCTTGTGGCGCACAGAGGGTAAAATGCGGTACAGCCAGCTATAAACATAAAAGTTTGCTGTGCTCAGTTCTTACAAAGCATAAGGGTTTAAGTGTGACTGTTTTTACATACTGATTTTCTTGGAAATCTATATATACCTTCTCTTATTGGTTGAACGTGGGCAAGTGAAGGCAGAACCAGAGAGTTGCTCAGCATATAGGCCATATGGACACACTTGTGGATTGTTCTATAAAACAAAAAAACTCAACTGAGTATTTGATGTGTAATGTTAATTGGTCAGGTAGGTAATAGAAGTTTTGGTATTACCTGTCCCTCAGGTAGAGATCCTGGACAGCGAGGGTCCTCAGAGGCAAACTCATTTCCAAAACCGCTCATGTACTACAACAGTTATTTCAACAGTATTGATTAAGTATGAATTCATTTTTTCCCAGAACAAAATAAGTGGCAAAATGTTATAAAAGAGAATAGAAAAACACAAAAGAAGCTGTTTATGGCCATCTGAGTATCTCCCCCTTCATACGAGTGAGCGACAACAAATGCTTAGTCATGGTGCATCTGCAGATGCGTACAGAGCAGCTCTTAAACATCTCAAATAAGTCTGTGTAATTAAAAACATAACATATGCAGGGGTTATTAAATATTACAATAAACTCATAGGAATTAAGATTTCACTCTGACAAAAGCCAGTTGATACCAGTTGTTTACATTCTACTTGTCTGCAGGTAGACGGTTGAGATCAACAAGAGTCCACTGTAGTAGACTGTCAAATTTCCTTTGACTTTTGGCCTTTGTTTTATAAAACAAGAGCAATCTGTTGCAAAAGCATGCATAAACTTAAAGGTTTTATGCAGCCTACAGTTTATGTAGCCTAGAGCCTAGATTAACCTCATCTGGGCAGCTGCAGATTCCAGTGATCTGATTGGCCAAGTTGAAACGCCCCCTCAAATCCTCCTCATGTAACGATGACATGAAAAAACTCATTTTCACGAATCGGTTCTTTCGAACAGTTCGCTTCAAAGATTCGATTCATACAATCAACTGAGCGTTGTTCTGAAATATTGAATAAAGTCTGTTTAGGTTTTATTTATTTTGGTGTTTGCTGTATAATGTCATGTGTCCCAGTTACGTTTGTTGTTCAGCTCTATAATTCAGCTCATAAAACTATAAAAAGTCTCATTTACATTTTACATTCGTGAACTACTCTTAAAGATACAGGTTGTCTCGTGAATAAATCAAGGCTGCTTTCCCCAAAAGCATCTTCAGGCGTTTGTTTAGGTTTAGGTTTTTTAGGCTGAAGATGGTGTTTGGAAACGCAGCCCATACTGGTTTTGTGAACCGCCTCTAAGTTACCTATTCAATAAAAAGATCCGACTCAACAGAGAGATTCGGACCTCAGTATGCTCATAGGATGTACCGGTGAGTTTACAGCGCTGTTTCAAACACAATAAACAAACATTGGTTTATGTCTGTAAATAAAAATGAAGAAAAAAGTCTTTGACGAAAACGTTATATAACCGGAAAATGATCGCGAATAAAACTTCATTACGATACAATTACGATAGGCTATGTAAGTTTGAACTTGTGATGTTTTATTTTAGACAAGCATTCGTCCATCCAGTCCAAAGTGCACTTACCTTCAGACCAGCCATTGTTGCGTTATTCACTAATACAGTCTAGTAATATATAAACTTTTCAAAATGAGCTGCAACTTTCCACAGAAGATCTTCCGTCAGCACTGGTCCCTAGAAACCGCTCGTACCGAGTCCTCGCTCTCCTGCAGCAGAAGACCGAGGGAGGAACTTGGGTCGTATTTACGTTTTTCTCAATATGGTTTTAATTAGACCCAGACACGACTCGTGACGCAACCAGAGATTCGGGCAATATTTAGGAGGGGAGGAGAGGTTTGATGTTCACAGATCTTGCAAAGAATGACCCCTGGCACAGGTAACGTTACAGCAAATGTCAGTTAAGACAAGTAAAGTCCAGTTCTCAGGCCATTGACAAATGCACGTAGGCCTTTTTATTGTTCAATATAGAGGAAATCAATGAATGTTTAAGATTTTTATTAGTAGCCTACTGTACATCTGTTTTGGGGTTTTTAATCACCAAGTTTAACTATACATCTTAAATTTTAATATATTCTTATCATATTTGTGGAAAATGATCACAAAAGTTCATTAAAAAAATGTATTCAAAATGTAAAACATGAAAGGCAAATAAAAGCAAATATGGAAATATACAAAGGCTAAGTTATTAATGTAGGCCTATACACAGTCTTTTTTTGTGTCCAGTAAGTAGCCTACATTAGAAAGCAGTGTCACAACCAGTGTAGTGTTTAATTCTTTACTAAGTAATTACTGTAATTTAATTACTTTTACCTTGAAAAAGTAAAGTAAGGGATTACTCTTACTGTAATGACGGTTACTTCTGATGCAATTGCATTAAATACGCTATTGTACAACAATTCTATATAAAACAATAGTGGATTGGCCATCAAAATGTAACATCTGATGTTAAAAGGCATACATTTTTTAAATCTAACCTCCCTGTTAACATGTAGATGATGTGTGGATGTAATATCAGATTTAACAAGAAAACCTGCTGATTCATGATTCTAATTCTGTCATTTAACATCCATTTAGATGGTCACAAATCAGAATGCAAGTGATCAAATTAATTGATGCTACAAGTCTAAGTCTATAAAGGAAATCTGTAAGTTGTACATTCTTCATCCTGCATTTACTTAGAGAAGGCCAGAGCTGTTGAAATGCTGTAGTTGTTTCCGTAATTTAAACATAGCCAACACGCCGAGCCATTATGTAGGTTTGTGTCTAAGGTTCCACCGTATGACGCTGAACTCAGGCACCAGTCCAATTGTGCATTTCTTTCTGAGAAAATGAATAGGCGTAATAAAAAACAGAAAACAATATCACGTCGAATCAATTTGCCTCTTTCATTCCACACACTATTCCCTTTCTCTCATCTTTTGGGGAGGTGATGTGTTGGTGGGGTAAATTATGGCAATTCTCATGGCGAGGCGCAAATAAACTCAGAGCGGCAGAAGTAACTGTTCTCTACTGAAGCGTGCAGCTGTGCCGAGACTCCCGCTGGCAGGCCGTTTAGGTGCTGTGCTCAAGTCGAGAAAGACTAATGCCGGAAAATATCTCGACCCAGTCTGCGGAAATTGATCTGCTCCTCAGGGAAAAAATGACTGATTTTAATTTTGTCACGCCTCTCTCTCTCCCTCGCCTTTCTTAAAGTAAGCCGCGTTCTTCCACAGGCAATAGAGTGACAAAAATGGCTCATGATAGGTGCACAGATGAGCAAGAGTATTTTCTACAATATAGCCTTGATGTTCTCCCCCCCCTGGATAAACTACATGTTGATGGACTTGAAATCAGTCCCCCACACATTCCGTTCAGTGCAATTCACAATCACAGGATGCAAGGCAGCCCGTAAATCCTGGAAATTCAGGATAGATGGTGGAGCTATACTGTGTATGGATTTTTGGAGGCACCCCAAACTGAGCCTGATGCATGAGCAAGCGTATGATAAATGTGCTTCCAAATGCTGCATCCTGATCCCTCTCACCTCGCGCTGCATTTGCACCAGCAGTAGTTCCACTTACCGCTGAATAGATTTGCTGAGACACCCACTGTCCCCTTTTAAAATGAAGAGCAACTGGCCTTGTTAAGGGAGTCTCTCCAGCGGCTGTAATGTTATGCAAATGGTTTAATATGAAGATAAAGACTGTAGCGGCATGCCACGCTCTACCAGTTCAAGCCCTGGTGGATCCTCAGAGCCTTCACTAATGAGAGAGGGATTATTCTGGAGTCATTAAATGGTGCCCTCCCTGACATCTCTCCCCTCCTCCCCCGGTTATGCCCATTAATGCACTGTACACAGACTTTAGAGATACCTTTTACCACCGGCTTCTGGTTTTTTACACATCAGAATGTCACTGAATAGCAAATTACATTCTCTTCCCACAGAGAAAATTGCTTTTGAATCGCTTAGTTATAAGGATTTTTTTTTTAGGAAGGAGGGGGGAACATGCAAAAACATAATTACTTGTGTTGAAAATCTCATTGGCAGTTGTTGCTGCTGGTTGCTTGGGAAATTTATTTTAGGAATTATGTGGAAATGCATCCGTGTGTGTTTATGTTTGGATATGCACAAAAACATGTTCAAAAACTGCGTTCTTATTGACCAACACTAGTGAATTAAGTGTAAAGTAACTGACATAACATCGCACGAGCTAGCTAAAATGGTTCAGATTTGGTGAAATAGCTTAGCACTAATATCAAAGAACAGCAGGGATTCAGGTAATAATATCTGATTGGTTCGCAATTGCTGATACAACACCAGTCTCTTAGAAATGAAGTTTCTTTATTGGCATTGATGTTTTCATGAAGAACCTCTAACTTCTATAGAACCTACACATTGAACGAAAGGTTCTGTAGATCAAAACGTTCTTCACAGGGAAAAAAATTGCTCTTCAAAAATGGGTTCACTGAAAGGTCCTTTGGGAAACCAAAAATGGCTTTGTTGCGAAAAGTTTCTTGAAAGTGGAAACAGGTTCTTCAGATTATTAAAATGTTCTTTGCTTAGATTAAAAAATGGTTCTTTAAAGAACTGTTCACTGAAGGTTCTAAAAGAGGGTTTTCACAGCAATGCCACAGAAGAAGCATTTTGGTTCCCCTAAGAACCTTTCAGTTTTTTAAAGAACCATTTTTTCTTAGTGTGAGGATCATTTTAATAGTCTGAAGAACCTTTTTCCACTTTAAAGAAGCTTTTTTGCATCAGATGGGTTCTATGGATGTTAAAGGTTCTTCATGGTATCATTAATGCCTTCAAAACCCTTTTGAAACTTTTATTGTAAGAGTGACGTTGCATCAAAGATGGACCGAAAAAAAGAAAAGCAAAGAATTGAGAAGAGAATGACAGACAAAATATTGGTTGACCCTTGAGTGTCTACTGTAGCTTTTTGACCCTGTTAAATTCCTGTTGTTGAAAACAGGGGTGAGACCACCATGACCCCGAGGGACAGACCGAATTTACTGTTACTACTTCCTAACCACAGGGACTCCAAGCACCAAGAAATGGAGAAGTAAGAAATCCAATATAGATTGCATGGCTTCACTCGGCTCCCCATCGTGCAGTTCAGAGCTGCAACCCGGGATCAAAACGTTTTTGTCTCTCCCACTAAATTGGTCTGAAGGACTCGGAGAGCAGTTAGCTTCTACTAATGATGCCCTCCGATACATTCACATAAAATTCTTGGCCTTTTCATGTGCGCACACACACACACACACACAGCAGCCCATCGCAGACACACAAACAAAGCAAAATATCCCCTTTTATCACTGTCAGCCACCCCTGACCACTTCCAATCTGCCAGCAACAGGGAAGCAAAACAAACATAACTATGGGAGCTACAGTCCTGAAGGAGAAAAAGAAAGAGGGGAATAGAATAACTGGCCTCGTGTGGAGGCAGAGACTGGAGACAGGGACGGAGCTGGACTGAGCCAGAGGAGAGCTGTCACAGCAGCCATTACCATCGCAGCTGAACTCCAGAGAAGCCATCTCAGCACCACGCAGGAAGCTAATTTCATTTGAGATGAAGTCTCTGATGAACTGCTGGGGATTATCCCCTATAAGTATCCACAGACCTCATTAACAATACCCCAAGACATCATGTTTGGTGCTTTATCAACATCTCCTGGGCCTCGCTGAATGAGTTATATAGGCAAGCAATTTTTTGTGCTAAGTTTAGCGCAACGCCAATTTGGGGATTTTCTGGTTTTCTTCTGATCCTCCACTAGATGTCAGTAGAACCAATACAACATATTTAGGAATGGCCACTGGCCATTTATCAAAACAGTTTGGTGGCTTGTCACAGTATTAGGGCTACCCTACATACAATTTTGATTGAATTGCTCTAAAAAATGTCACGTGGTGTAACCCATCAAAAAAAGTACAAAAATTAATTTTAATCTTCCTTAATTTCAAGCCTTCCTTAATATTTTAACACAGTGTAGGCTACACAACTTAATATTTTTTTCCTTAAAAATTGAAGTTATGATCAAAAATACCGGCCTTACATTAAGTATATTTTTACATTATGAATTTCGAACTTCATGTTCATGAATATCAATAACATGCATTTTTTATTTTCAAAATATATAGGAGGCTTTGTGACAACAAACGGGCTTCTTGCATATTACTGCACTAATCTGGCAGACGAAAGGTTTTCAAATATCAATAATATTTTAAAACTAAATTGCATATCTTTCATAAGTAAATAAATAAATCTACTTCTGCCAACATTTCTCAAGAATTTCTACCTTTTTATGAGACATTTTACCATTTTTTTTAGTCTCATACACTTTTTTTTTTTTTTTACTTCAAGCCCCACAAAATAGCTAAATAAACTAATTTGAAAAGATGTTCACCAAAGATTTATTTCATTCGGCTATTTAAGTAATTTCTGTATAAAATAGCGATAAAAAATAGCGTCTTTTCATTGACCCATAGCCTCCTATCCTCAAGATGGTAAAATATTATTCCATAATAGGCTACATGACCTCCTTCTGTGATGCTCTCGGTTGCTGATAAAGCCCAGCGAAATACACGAAAATTCTTTTCCTGTCGTTGAAAACCTCTTGATTACTTCTTTTATACGAACGTCTAAATGTCATTTATTTCCTTGTGTCGTTTTTACAAAATTTACATAAAACTCAGACAAGGTCAGATAGCAGTTAAGTCCCTAATTTACTCTAATCAACTTTCATTTGCATGGCGATATTTGCGCGCGTTATTGACGCTAACTGAATAAATGGACTTCTTCAAACTCAAGGGGAGAGGTTTTGATAAGCTCATGGGAGAAGAAGAATAATTTGCATGTATTACTTTGATTAACTTAATAAAGGATTGTCATTCTTGAATTTAGACATTCATATTCTTTCCAAGAAGCAATCAATAAAGGGCAAGAGCACCTCTTTAGATCATCAGCGCACATGAACCCTCTTTACAGGCAAAAAGAAATAAAATAAAAGAAATATATGCTAAGTCCAGAAGCCCCTGCACACTTCTTTAGGCCTAAACGATAATAAGATCGGAGACGCAAAATCGTTCCAACTCATATTTGTGACCTTTCACCCAAATGCATTATTAAAGAAGCCATTCCACGCTTCACGTTCCACAAATCGATAAGAATGCAGAGGAGACCTCGCGTCCCCTCTAATCTACAAAAAATGACATTCAGACTTATATGAAATGATGCGCAAAAAAATATATAGAAACCTTGAAAAACTTCCAAATGAGGCCAGTCGGCCGCAACTAAGATCTCTACGCTACTGTACTGTAATATAAACGGGGGTGTGTGGGGCGGGGGTCTAACAACCCCAAATAGCCTATAAGACCAGACAGTATGCATTGTTTTAACATAAGTAGCATATATGTTCAAACTAACGTTACTGTTCAAAAAATGCGTTTTAGTTAGCACAAAACTAGCAGTGCGCGAAATAACTACCAGCGAACAAAAGTAGCATTCGCTTGAAGTTACCATAGCAACAGTTCGCTGCTCTGCCGCTTTCAGGTAGAATCGTGCAAAGACGACAAAACACAGTTGGCCTACTGGCATTATTTAAAGTTTTATTACAGATTTAAACATTACAAATATGATCACAAAAACGTGTTTTATTTACAACGTCTTTAATATTTACGTCATTCATTTCCGACATAAATTTGCAATTTGACCCACCAGAAAGTCGCTGAATAAAGGGGCCGTTCACACAGAACTCGTTTCCCCATTCCACAGCGCTACTTTTTCATTGTTTTTAAACACGAGGATGTGTTTGACTGTTCGCGGCTGGCGCCTTTTGCAGCGTCTCAGCGTTCTTAAAACTCGGCGCTCAAGTTAAAAGATGTTCAACTTTTAAAAAACGCATCCTGAAGCTTTGCGTTTTCCCCCATCCCACTGCCAGTGTCTCCAGTTTTCCGAAGCAAAATCGCGTTCTGTGTGAATGGCCACGACTGGTCCGAAAAAAGGGTCAGTTTAAGAGAAAGTGCAGTTTTTAAGAGAAAATCTGCCATTCTTATTCGAGGCTATATCAAAAGCAAGCTAAAATTGATTAATTTGCATAACTATGACTTAGAAGACAGGTTTCTGTTTAATGGTCTTAAGGATATAGGAAGCACCTGTGTGGTGAGGTAAGGTTGAAGATGGATAGAAAGATAAATAAATAAATAAATACAGAAAAGTTTTTGTCAGCCTTAAGGCAGTGGTCCCTCTGGACCAGAAGAACAAATTGGCACCTAATTTATGTGAACAATGCAATGCTCGATACTTAAAGAGGTAGTTTACTCAAAAATAAAAATTCTTTCATTTACTCACTCATATCCCTATACAAACTTGTATGACTATTTCTTCTGATAGAAACAAATCAAAATTTGGGCCTGCTGTGATTGTTAGTAAACTCAGTAACTCACAAAATGTAATTGTGCTAATTAACTCAAACATTAAATGATTGCTGGTCATGTGGTTGTTAACTTGGATGGCCAATGCAAGTCATGCATCTGTAGACAATACGATTTGCAAATAATGCAGACTCTTGATTCCTTATGATAGAAAGGATTTAGGGATGAAAATGGAGCAAAATCAAGTGTTATCAGTCACAGAAGAATCTTTCTGAAAGCCTACCAATAAACAATAATAATTTGGCATGCAAGCAATAAAACAATTGTAATCCTATTTACTTGTGTCTCCAATGACAGGATAATCTTTGGTTAAAATGTTTGAGTTGTCTTTCCTCTTCCTTCTTCTCTCCCTCTTTTTAAATAAATTCAAATTATCGAGTCAGTTGAACAAAATTAGAGTCCTTTTGTTTTTATTAGTGCGTATTACTGTTGAAAATTACAGATGATCATTGCGTTCTAGATTGCTATTGTTGTTCCGATCATCGACTGTCATTCTAAACTTAAGCTAACAAAGTCATTAAATTGACTCCCTCGCGCTCTCATTATGCGTGGTGTTAATAACCACTAATTAACTTTGCTTACGCGCGCGTCTGAGAGCACGTCTTTTTGTTCGCCCTTTCAAGCAGAGCAGCATCCAATTAAGTCACAGCAACAGGAATGAAGACACACCACCTCTGGAGCACAACTGTCATCAGTGTGGCTCCTAAATTCAACAGTGAGCCGCTAACCACACAGTAACCTCTACCACCAACTAATTAAGAATCTGAATTTCCAGCTCATGTATGTTTTGAGATGGCAGATAGATAGATAGATAGATAGATAGATAGATAGATAGATAGATTCTCATAAACACACAAAATGTTTTAAATTAATATGCAATTATCCGTGATTATCCATCATCAAAACGAAATGTGGCGGAAACTTTCCACATGAATTACAACTGATGATTTAAAATAGCGTCAATCATGGTGCAGCTCTAGTTTAGTTTTTTTGCTCAACCGACTGGATTTATCCCTGAGCGCTGTTGTTAACACCAGGAGATGGCGCTGCTTGAAAACGTGGGAGTGATGGAGTCTATATTAGGGATTTAGACACACTCTAAGACACAGCTGTTGGTATAACATCATCGAAACGATGTAAAGTGTCACCTACTGTTACTTACAGTTTGAGGAAAGCTTCTTGTTATCGGAACAGGGGGTGGTTTGCATAAGCGTAGCCAAAGCCCAACGGATTACGGGCCATGTAAACCCTGCAAAACAGAAGACGATTGTAGAAATTATCAAGTTAGGCTGTTGTGAAAATATGACACACTGTGGTATCGGGTAATAGAGGAGCGTGAAACTGACTGGCACCCACTAACAGCTTGCCTGCCCGCACGTAGAGCGCTAAATAGACTCAGGACTGAACATGGGAAAATTGCGCATTTTTTCCCCCCCAAATGCGTGCGTGTAATTAGTGCATTTAAACAAAGCGCGGATGTCCTGCTGGCGGTAATAGTCCCTGACATTTCTTTTCTTGGGTTAATAACAGAGCGCGTATAAATGAATCAAATTGTGCCCCCAAATTACATAGAGACTTTAAATACCCGTCTGCATTACGCGCCTGTTTGGGAACGAGGAAAAATGTCTTATATTGTTATTATTGTCATTACTCTCTTCTGTTGATCTACTTGTAGTTGGTGCTGAAGTTTCAGGGAAAAAAATAATAACAATAATTCGTCGTGGTGTATGTTCAGTGTTATGAAGTGGTATCTCAAAATCCAAATAAGGCGAAACATCAAAACTTTCACAAATGTTTTTAAACTCGAGGATTCTTCACATACAGTATTTTCACGACCCTAATCTCAGTCAGCACCAGAGCAGAATCATATAACCTATGAAGAGGAGAGAGTAAATTGCAGCTTCGTTGCAACTTTGGGATTGAATTGTGAAAATGATCCTTTTAACATTGATGGGTCTGAGCGGCGGATAGGGTCATGCCATCCGCAGCAGGTTAAATAGACTTTCATTTAAAATTACATTCTCAATCTGTCTCTCCAGTCTTCTGGAGTCTAGTTGCCTGCAGTACGCTCTCACCGGCCTATTATCACCACCCTCACTTTTTTAAGTCAATCATCTATGGCTATCTGATCGCTTCACTCTGAGAGGACAGGCAATTAGGCTAAGGTGTGTGTATACGCACACGAGGACCAGGTGAACGATTCACCCGGCCAGGCCTTGCCTCTACTAAATGGGCTTGGGCCTCCTTTTTGAAATGGCTATGGCACAGAGAGTGTAAAATAACATCAAAGAGTATCACAGCTAAACAGATAGATATAGACAGAACAACCAAAATTAGACAAACGGGCTGTGTCCTTTTTAAAAATAGCTAAAAATAAATGCATGGCAAGAACAGTATCAAATAATATAAAGATAACATAAAATAAAATAAAGATAGTAAAAAAGTAAGATGCTCTTTCAGCATTCTTCTCAACAAAACAAATAGATTTGTGCATTCTGTGTAATGCTAGTGTATTTTAATACTTTCTTATTTTTATTAATTTTATTTTCTATGTATTTGGAATTATAAAAAGACACGATATAATAATAATACAATTTAGTTATGATTAAAAATAAAACATCCAGCATCTTGGTAAAAATACATGCTTCTGAATGCATTTTCCCAATTTTTTAGATAAATCATTTGATTTCAGTTCAGAGTTTTTATTTATCTGCAACGTCTTTCTTCATTAATCTAATTTCAGTCTAAATGTGGAGGTAGCTTATCAGTAAGTTCAGTAATCCATCACAACATTCGCTGAGTTCATACCGTTTAACTTTAATAGAAAAATATATAAAGATCCCCCTTGTTCCCTTGGGAGCCAATCAGATTTGCGTTACACGTCAATGCAACAGAATGGAGAGCGGAGCTACTGCGGATCAGTGCATATGGCATTAGCGGCCAGAGTGGGATAGGCAAGAGAGACGTTTCAGATACAGTGCGAGAGAGAGTATCAGTCACCAACTCGAGCACAACCTCGGACGAAACAAATATGACTAGTCAGTACGACGACGATAGCCGCGACCGAAGCGAATGTAAAAGCAAGTCGCCCACCGTGCTTTCCTCCTACTGCATAGACAGTATCCTGGGCAGAAGAAGCCCGTGTAAAGTCAGACAACTGGGAGGGCAAAGTTTGCCAGCACCCGTCAGACCGGACCACGACCAGTCAGCTGAAGGTAAGCGCCTTAACGCTTTGACGTGATTTCTTTTATGCTGTTTTACGTTGTCACAAACATGGCATACAGTTAATTGATTTCGCGCGCATTTAACTTCATAGTTGAAGAAATGTGTACAAAAATAGCGTCCTGGTCAAAAGCAACACCTCTGGGTGTGAAAAAGTCTTGAAAGTTTTGAAAACCTCTCAAATTAAAAAAAAAAAAAAAAATTATTAAATGAGCAGCATTGAAATGCTTCACTTGTTAAAACACATTTTTTCCCCAAATGCTCTACAACTTTATGGATAAATCTTTTTAAGTTCCTCAGAAAACTGTGAAAGAACCCATATGGCTTCTTAATGGACCAATACTTTGATCAGGCTAAGAAAAATGTATTAAATCATAAATCCATTGTGTCGACCATGGTAATCATTCAGTACCATGGTATATCTCAAATTACCATCTGATAGCCATGACTATACAGTATTGAAGAACCTGTATAAAATAACTTTTTATTTTTAACTGACAGTATAAAAAAACAAACAAAAAAAACTTATGCAGCAAAAATGGTTCTTGATATGTTCTTGGCTGAACCACCAAAAACATTTTTAAGAGTGCGTAATATTTACAATATCCCTAAAGCTGAGTAGGTGAATGTGCGTATATAATGCTGACTTAATTCACAGTGCTTGGTGCATTTAAAAATATTATATTCTTTCATTTTTCTAGTCACCTCGAAAGAAAACTCGTTTGACTCGGACATGCACCTGCCGCCCAAACTGCGCCGGCTCTACGGCCCTGGGGGGAAGTACCTGGACTCCGGGAGGGGGTTTCACGAGCATCTAGAGAAAGGTGAGAGGGAGAGACTGCTGGACCAAGCCTGTGAGAGTCTCAAAATTAGCCAAGCGCCACAAGTCAGCATCAGCCGTAGCAAGTCGTACAGGGAGAACGCGCCCTTCAGCCAGAGTGATGAAGGCCAGAGCCCCGAGCACACGGCCCAGGAGCTGGTGGAGCTCAGCACGCTGAAGTTTGAAGAGGACGTTGTCAAAGAGGAGGCGTGCGGAGACGCCAGTCTGTCTCCCAAGGATGAAGAGAGCATGCACAACGATGGGGATGTAAAAGATGGAGAGGACAGTGTGTGTCTGTCGGCCGGCAGCGACTCGGAGGAGGGGATGCTTAAACGGAAGCAGAGAAGATACAGGACTACCTTCACCAGCTATCAGCTGGAGGAACTGGAGAGGGCCTTCCAGAAAACACACTACCCTGATGTGTTCACCAGGTAGATACCGCATATTATGGTTTATAGATTTTGACAACGATGACACAAAAAAAAAAAAAAAAATTCAGAAGTCCATAACATGAACAGAATGCATGCCTTAGAAAATGTCCGAAAAATATCCAAGTATTTTTTTTTCTAAATATTAAAAAAATGCATGTAAATAAAAAATGTATATAATAAAATTCTGAGCTGTATATATTTTAACTATCATTATAAATCGAAAGAACATCACTAATCAATTATTTAAGTTTTACAATATAAATCTAGTAACATTCGAATAAATAAACATTTTAATATTATTTATATTTAAATTATAAATATTAACACATTTGTAAAAAGACAGCCAAAAATACATATTTTTATAAAACATTAAATTATGTAAACATTAATCAATTCAAAATGGGTAGATTCATGAAATGTAACCTTTTTGGCCAATGCTTCTGTTGTGGATATATAGCCTATAGCCTATTCCGTTTAGAAGCTACGTTTTATTCTATTTTGCCTTTCTAGAAAATAAAATTACACCGGTTGATCGTTTTATATTAAATCGAAGAGGTAATCGGCGTGACATTCTGTACAATATCAGAGAAATAATCACTGAAATATGTGCACACTCGTTTATGTCCTATCCTGTACAATTTATTTTTATACGACTGATACTCACATTATTCTCTATGGGTCAGTTTGGTAATACTGCTGCCGCACTAGTATCACTGTGAACATTTGTGACTGTCAAAATAAATGTATGTGGGCCTTAAAAGAGCTCAAGGCCAGCAGCAGCCTACTTCAAACTCTAATATATAAATTAATAGTTTTAATTAAGAGGTTTATTTAAGTTTGACTGTTCTGAAGGGGTTTTAGGCACATTTTTTAGTGTCAGTGATAAAATGCTAATTTTTGGGTTCACGTTATTTTGGAACAGCATTAGAAAAGTAAGCCATAAAAATGCCAACAAGACTAACTACGAAATACAAGTTAAACATTATAAACAATTGAAAATGTCATGGGTTTAAATAAAATAGCATAATAAAATCAGGCCTATTTTTATACGAATGTGATGTATTATTACTTTGTCCTCATGTCATGCATATAAAATACACCATTTTGTTTATTGAAAATTTTGATGTACAATTGATGTTCTTTATTTTGTAATGGAAATCACAGTTTACGAAATTTTAACATTAATAAGAATTTTGTTTTTGAACTTTATTTTGAAAATATTGCCCCACATTTATTCGTTATTCGTATAGTCACGTTGCATAAAAGAAAAATCATCAATATGCCTCAAACATAAGTCTATCAAATAAAAACCTTAGTCTGTCTAATGACAAATTTACCCGAGGACCGTTTTTCTTTAACCAAAATGTTCGTTGTTGATCATGAAATATCGATGTTTATATTGACGTGGTAGATAATTGTCATAAATTTAGCCAGGTATATTTTCAGTAAATGCTCAATTGTCATATAATAGTCTAGATGCCATTATTTCCATCATGTTGTTACAGTCAGTGCACTAAAGCCTCGCCCAACGAAACGACCCATTATGAAAAACGTACAAGTTATCCGTTCGATTCTCATCAGCCCCAAATTGCTTTCATAGGTTTCTGACAATTTAGGCAAAATCTGTTTTCTTTCGATGTTTGTGGGTTCAAAAAAAAATAAATCCCTGCACACATTTTGATGATCTATATTTTCTATTCCAGAGAGGAGCTCGCGATGAGGCTGGATCTGACGGAAGCGCGCGTGCAAGTGAGTGCTACTTTTCTTCCTTTCGAGCACAAAAACAAAACATAAAATAAATCGAATTTAAATGTATAATAATATTAACGTGTACTACTGTATAAAACACAATTGAGAACCTTGACTCCATTCAGATGTTAAAAGCATTTAAATTGCAGCGAACTGAGAGAAATTGCCTATAATATGACAACTTGTCGACATTTTGAAGGTAAAGATTAACTAAATGATGTGAGCCTGCGAATTCTTGCAATTTGCTTACTTATAGACGTTAAGACAATATACCTAATGGTCTATATTTAATTTCATTTTAAAGTGACAATCGTAAACTTGGTTAAATGACCCTGTACGTCATGGCAAGGTCTTTCCTGTTATCCAAAGTTATTATACACAATAGAGCGAACATTTTAGCGGCAATTACACAGACGCCCCTGATTCATAAAAGCGCACTTAGCGAGAGAGCAAACACTGCTATTCCAGGGAGAAAATGGTGTTTGAATTCTCATCGCCGGCGCGGGGGAGAGGGAGGGGTAGGGGGATAATGCTATTTGATTTCCCATTTTGTGATTGCAATAGACCGGCATTGATCCGATGCTTTGCACTTGGAACGAGTGAGAGACTATTAAGGGTGTTTGCCACCCCTCCTTTCTCTATTCAAAGCGTGGCTCGCATGTTCAAGCCCAACTCTCATAACCAAAGAGACAGTGCAAACATGAGGAAGCTACCAGGGTTATTGGCCATGTAAAACAACAGATGTCAGTTTGGAGATGTGGGAGAACAAATCACTTAACAGGCTCGATCAGGAGGTGATAAAGCTAATAAATGCCCCAGGGGCCACGTAATGCAAAACGGTTTGGAGCATGTGTGAGGGGGGCCGAGGTCCCTGTTGGTTTGTCTGTTGATACTTTCCTTCATTATGAAGTCCCTGTCTGCAGGTCGTGTTCTTGCTGCACAACCTGGTGGGGTTTAGCAGGACAGGAGGGGGATCGTGGGAAAGTTAAATAGCCTTTTCAAGAGACTTACATTTGGAGGAATTTAATTTAAAGTGCATTAATTGTTATTGGATGCCGTTCAGCTGTTATTCCGACGTCTTTTGTTAACACGGCTCTTAATTACCACGCTCCACCCCGTTTTTTGCTCTGCCCGAACCAGATTTTAATTAGCAAAGTTAGGGTAACAGACCGTAAGTTTTGGGCCATGTAATTACCCTTGACTTCCAGCCTATTTGTCACCTCATTAAAGCGAACCAAATATTGCACATGAACAAGAGTGACAAGCTCATGCTTAAACGACCATGCAGGCTGTCAGGTGGAATATTAATGGCTCTGGATCAGAAACGGGAAGGGACAACTTCTCAAGGCCAGCTATTTAAGCGTGTTCCTCACTCCAAACTTAATCGCATAGATGCATTCATCTGAACACCAGCAGTTATTAGTAAAGTTTGGACTTTAATGAGGCTTCTCTCCCCACTCTTAGGTTTGGTTTCAAAACCGAAGAGCGAAGTGGAGGAAACGTGAAAAGGCAGGTGTCCAGGCTCACCCCACGGGCTTGCCCTTTCCCGGGCCGCTGGCAGCTGCTCACCCCCTGAGTCACTACCTGGAAGGAGGACCCTTCCCACCTCACCCCCACCCAGCTCTGGAGTCAGCGTGGACTGCCGCAGCGGCAGCTGCTGCTGCTTTCCCAGGCCTGGCACCACCTCCAAACAGCTCCGCCCTCCCTCCTGCCACACCCCTCGGCCTAGGAACCTTCCTGGGCACAGCGATGTTCAGGCATCCGGCCTTCATTGGACCTACTTTTGGCAGGTAAAGACCATTTGCGATCACATGGTTCCAAAAGCTTTTGCAGTGATGCCATAGAAGAACCATTTTGGGTTCTCCAAAGAACCTAACAGTAAACAGTTCTCAAAAGAACCATTTTTCTTAGTGTGAAGAACATTTTAAAAATCTAAAGAACCTTTTTCCAGTCTAAAGATCCTTTTGTGCAATGTCAAGGTTCCATTGATGTTAAAGGTTCCTCATGGAACCATAGATGCCAATAAAGAACCTTTATTTCTAAGAATTATCATCACATCTAATAAATGCCCATGGCTCTTCTGTTGTACCCTGGACTCATCTGACTACTGCTAAACTTAAAAATTAGCTGTATAATCACTGGTGTGATCATGAGTGCAGTACAGTGTATCACAGGAACTCTCTCTTCTGTTTAGACTCTTCTCAAGTATGGGTCCTCTGACCAGTGCTTCCACGGCCGCCGCTCTCTTGCGCCAAACTGCACCGCCAGTGGAGGGTCCAGTGCAGCCGGCGACAACCCTGCCAGAACCTTCTTCTTCCTCATCCTCTACGGCCGCCGACCGCAGGGCATCCAGCATCGCAGCTCTGCGTCTCAAAGCAAAGGAACATTCGGCCCAGTTGACCCAACTGAACATTCTGCCGCCCGGCACTGCGGGGAAGGAAGTGTGCTGATCCTTCTCCTTAAAAACAAAACAAAATATTAAAGAAACCATTTCAACAAAAAGCAAGACCAAATCCATATAGCACTAGCACACCGGAGACCCATTTGACACTGGAGTCGTCACCAAGTCACTGCGCCTCCCACTGGACATCATCACTATCATTTACACAGTGCACCAAACATGTTTCAAAACCCTGAACATAAAGTGTAATGTAGGCACCTCAGAGGGTAAGTTAGGGAGGCTGTGCTTGGTAAAGTCTTTGAATCGATCGGGTCTTTGGGTCAGGAGCAAATGTGGTAAAAGACACATTTACACCCACACAGAGAAGAATCATTGGAACCGCAATGCAATACAAACAGAACTCCACATTTCTTCCTAGTTTTCTCTTAGTGCTGAAGCAGAGATGGGTCAATATGCCAAAGGGAACTGCCACAACCTGCTACCCATCCTGAACCATATCCATTCACGTTTGGCCTCAGTATTGGCAAAACAAATCAAATTTCTGAAAACAAATACTCAGCTTTGCTTTCTGTTCGTTTCCAACTCTTGTGTTAAATATGATATTTAGGAAAAAAAAATAATGAAAAAGAAATGCTTTGTTTGTTTTAAGGATGAACAATGTGAAAATCTAAACTTTAGCCTGTTTACTGATCTGTTAAGGGTATCCTGTATATATAGCTCTGTTTAAAAAAGGAATGAAAATGGGGGCAAAATGACAAGAAAAAAATCGTTTATTTCAAAGGATGTTTTGAGAATATGCTCTCGGTGTAGTACTGTAGGAATGGTTTCACGTAGATTCATCCTTTGTTCGTTTGATTCAAATTTTAGATTTTTAGATCATTATTTATGTCTGCCCGGTAGAGAGCTTGAAATCCAGACCGGGAAGTTTTGCTATTCAGTGGGAATTTTCCCTGTCGCGCGCAGGGACCAAGTCGGAATAAAAGAAACTGGTGAAACATAGACCCTTCTGTATTATTTACAATTGATAATGCGAATTGAATTTACTGAAATAATAAGTTTACACTTTTTAAAGGTTATCAATCATTTTATTTTCATATTTTATGATATTGTTTTTATATTTTAATAAATAGTTAAAAATTCAACAAAACACCATGACTATACTACTAGGAAAACGAAATATTTCTGCAGTTCTAAAATAAAGCAAATAAAACTTAACTACAATATATAGCCTATATTTAAAATAATATATAGTCTATTTGGTGAAATTAAATGTGTCGATCACAAAAAAATATCTGTTACGAAATGTAACTAGGCCTAATATTTTTTTTATAGTAGGCTAAATGCTTGAATAGCCGCGAAATTTTTATTTTAATCTAATGATCATACACACACACACACACACACACACACACACACACACACACACACACATATATATATATATATATATATATATATATATATATACACACATACATATATATATATATATACACACACACACTTTTATAGTGCCGATTTATAGCCATAAGAGTTTATTTCTAGAAGTAAATGGGTAATTATTCGGTGGGGAGCCTGGAGTCACTAATAAGAGAAAACAACTTAAGTGGTCATTTGAAAGATGAATCAATTACCACAGCAGTTCAGTGCAATGCTGTGGCTAACTGCAATCATAAACATGTCGTGGAAAGAGCCTTTTTTGTTTGTTTCAGTTTGGTATAAATGATTGAGAATAATTTATGTCGAGCATAACCAAAATAGCGTATTTATTTGTATTTAGTCAGATGATGATATTTATGACGGCTCTATTCTTCAAGCCTTGACAAAAAGCGGCGTGTAATTATTCCGCCATCTCATCCGTTGTAGGCCTTACAACTTGTAGAGGCGCTAAATTGGACGCAACATCTGTAAATGCCCAACTCCGTTAAGTCCCTTTCTCATTAATGAAGTAACAAGCAGTTTATCAAAAAGTCTTTCTTTCGAATTCCTTATTTAATTCCCCAAATCCCTCTCCGTTGGATCTCACGCGCGAAGCGATGCCATTACTGCAATCAATGCGCTCCATTCAAACGAAGTCATTTTCTCCCATTTGACCCGTCTATGGTGTCGAAGCAAATCGCGTGAAATTACCTCAAGGATTAATTTTCTCCTTTATCGCGCGCGCCGCTGAAAAGATTTCTCTTTTCCTTGTTTTACCCGCGCTAATCCGTTTCATTATGACGCAACAAACAAGCAGGATCAGTGAAGATGGAAACGAACGAAATGAAGACGGGTTGGGAGGCGTGAGGGATCAGTGCTCCTATAACGCCCAACAAATTCTTCTCCTAAATATCGCGCGTTAAGGACCCCCCTCTCGTAGCAAGTCCGTATTAAACATGTTGGCATGCGAGAATATGTTCAAAGGAGCATTAAGCAAAGGAAACCAATTTTCTCTCCAGTGCCATACCTCCAAGCGAGGTGCATAGACTTTTTTCCCCTCTATTTGTGGAAGGGACCACTGGAGCGTGCAGCCCGCTTCTGTTGAGATTTTTATGAGATTTTCCAGAATGCCTTAATCTTATTGTGAACATTATTAATGAATCGCAAACCAATTTGCTGGTAATATCTGGGGAATGTTCGCCACAATTGTAGAGGCATTGACCTGAAGTGCTTAGGGCGACTTTCTCTTTAACTCTTTTCTTACAATGCATGAATGAATGAAGAAACAGGCTTTAGTGGAGACTAACTTTGCCTCTCTATTTGTGGAGAGTGTGTAGATGATTCATTGCCAACGTAATTCTGACCACAAAGTACCAAGAGTGCCAAAACACCTGTTTGGGAACCACCAATAAAAAGCAAAGGCACCAAGTCATTCCTGCAAAATGAGTGCATGTTTCATACTCAAAAAGCAATTCAAAACCAAATTTAAATATTATATCACACAAAAATGGCTTTAAGTGTTAATAAATTATATATGCATGTATATACACACATACATACATACACACACACATGTATATGTATGTGTATATACATGCATATATACACACATACATACATATACATGTGTGTGTATATACACACACACACACACATACACATATGTCTTTGAAAAAGTTAATAACTGTATGGCTATTTTAGTCATGACAATGCCTTTATTTGAAAAAGTGTTTCTAGGAATATCAAGTTTTTAATCTGTAAATATAGTTTACTGTACAAACTCTTGGTAGCGGCATTCCATTTTTTAAAATCATCTTATACTGACAAACTCTTGTCCTTAAGAGTTCATTATGAAAATGTTTTATGAAATTGTGCATCATTTTGATAATCCTTATGATGGTAGCAGGGTGAATACCTTATGTCTCTATAGTAAAATTAATAAATAAATAACACAAATAAAAGAATAAACAGAGGAGAGAGAATTTTTTTTTTTTTCTCAGTCAAAATGGCATCTTTGTAGAAAAAAAAATACTGGATTTTATTTTTGTTCTTGCGTCAATGGTAACTTTTAAAATTCATTGTTTACACGTTCCCAAGAAACATTAAAACAACATGAAATATCAAAATACGTGTACATTGAGAGTTCATAAATGCATGGTAAAATTTCACATGCATTCCCTTGATTTTAGCTCACTGGGCTGTGCTTCAACAACCACCGAATAATCACACTTTTCCATCCCGACACAGCTCGAGACGCCGGGGGTAGGTGAAAGCACTAAAGGCGCTTTGATGAGCCTTTCGTCTCCTATTGGAGCAGTAGAGTAAGAAATCACGGTGAAAAGGGCTGAATG
>JAFVLL020027976.1:0-24854 GCA_021397915.2 Tor tambroides
GCAGATGGCGCAAGAGCGCGATATCCCATAGTCATGTGTTGTACCTCGTTTCCCTCCTTCTGGGAACAGTAGTTATATGCATAACTCAACGTTTTCTCCCGCTTGTGCCCGTATTTAGTTATGTTCCTGTTCTTGTTGTTTCATTATTAGTTCATCCTCCTCACCTGTCTGTCCCTCATCAGCTCCCCTATTTTAAGTCAAGTCTGTGCATGCTGTCTTTGTCCGGTATTGTTGAATGTTACCCTGTGTGCTAGACCATCTTCATCTTGTGGATTACTATTAAAAGAACTTGTTTCTATAATCTTTGTCGTGCCTGTGTCTTACTAGCAGCAGACCCGTGATGATTTTAATGATAAGTCCACAAGAGATAAACACAAGGAATCCAGGAGCAAGCATAGCACAACACAAATGATAAAGAAACCATAACAAAAATAACTGGCAAGGAACTGACCAAGGCACGGAGTATAAATAAGGAGAATAATGAATAAGAAACAGCTGCAAATAATAAGTAACCACAGGAACCAATCAGGACTGAACAGAAACTATAAGGCAAAGGCACTAAATAAGGCAGGAGAACAGAAACAGGGAAAAACACAAAGTCCATAACTGTAACAGTAGCAACCTGTGTGTTGTTTTTCAAGAGTTGTATTTAAATTTCTTTCTTTTATATTCATTTATTCTATATTTATTAATTCATGTATAGCCATTAGTCATTTAATTATCTTATTCCATTTAATCATATAATCATTTAAACCATTTATATACTAATTTCAATAATTCATTCACTGATTAGTCATTTATATTATGTTATTATGTTTTCTAATATTTTTCCATTGTTGTTCAGTCTATTGATTGTGTGGTTTCAAGGGATATTTGCCTTCACAAGTAAGAGATAAAAGAATGTTTCATAGGACAATGATGTGAAACAATAATTTTTTTCCATTGCTACTGCTTGTGGTATAATAACACTTGTTGGGTTTGTGCTACTCAGAAAACATACACAACTGAGAAAATTCAATAAACTCTGCTCAATTTTTTAACACCATTATTTTGTCTCCTGCTTCTGCTCTTCACTGGCTTTACTCAGTCTACTTCTTGACTGTTAATACAGTGTTGGGTACCAGACAAAACTTGCTGTTAACAGGTTTTGGGTATTAAGACAACTTTGCTGACTAGATCTGACGTCCTGGCCTGGATCTACAGTAATACTTCTGGTGTGGAGGCATGATCTAACGATTTAATTGACCTACTGTGTGTATATTTAAATTATCAAGACTGTTTTGAATGCTCTTTAAAATACTTTAAAATATTTTTTTTTGCATTACCTTTTTTTAATTATCAGGTGCATCTATTGTAAGTACTTTATTATCCATCCACATATTGGAAGCAGGCATTATGTCAGCCTTAGTAGGCTTAATATTTCTTAAAATCAGCCTGATTTGGGAAGTCCAGCAGCAATATTTAGAAAGTATAAAATTAATGTTTGTCATGAGCCACTTCTGCTTTTCTACATTTTTCTAGTTAACACAGAGGAAGTCTATTAAGTGTTAAGACTCAGTCGCTGTCATTCGTTTATCTCAGAAAGCTGTAGCCTCTAATCTGTGACAGCATGAACCAGTTTTATATCCTTTTATTGGCCCTTTGGTCAGCTTTCAGTAAGTGGATTACATTTCTTTGTCTCAGATTGTGTTTATCTACTGTGTAAGGATAGGTAGGAGTCAGTATCATTTTTGCTGTTTCTGTACAGATGCGTCTGATGCGTGGAACCCAGATTATAATACAACGACAGGTGCGTTAACTTCAATCTAAACACTTTTCAGTCAGCGTTGTTTTTAGAAATATTTTAAAGTACAAGGACTGGAGTCATTATAATTTCGCTGTGTTTTTGTACAGATTCTCCTGATGCATGGCATACTACTTCTACTTCAGTGACAGGTGTGTCATCTAATCACTTTCATCTGTCAGTTCATTTTCAGATTATTGTAAAATGCAAGGATAAGAATCAATATAAATTTTGTTGTGTTTTGTACTCATTCAGTGGTCAATGGTACAACAGTTTACCCTTTAACAGCAGGTGCATCATCTACTGATTTTATCTTTCTATACATTTTACTGCCAGTGTTCATAACAATATTTTAAAGTGCAATTTAAAATTGGGGCAAATATCTCAATATTTGCCTGCAATCTCAGAACAAAGTGCAGACAAAAAACCTTTAAAAAAAAAAAACTGAGTTTTTTTTTTTATTTTTTTCTGAGAGTGTCAATTATATAAGCTGAGTTCATAGTGTTCAGGAAGCACCTTGTTTTATTATCATCAAATTATCTATGCTGTTTTATTTTTTCATTGCCTTTTTCACTATCACGTTTAGTAATCATCATAAATTATACATCAATTGAAAGCTTAAAACCTCAAAATTCATCTTGTGCAAACCATTTTAAAATCAGACATTGCATTACCATGGATATGGTACTTAAAAAATCATATTACAAAATGTATTCCTTCGTGAATTATAACAATTTAAGTTTGGATAGTGCAGTTAGGAGGTTAAGGCATTGTAATGAATGCAGTAGTGTTGGGTGATATGCTCAATTTTCATATCGTCCTATCGTCAGACTGTGAGATCGCTGATACACAATATTATTGTGCTAATTAATTTAATTATTAAATATAATTATTTATTTACTGGTTTGTTTCATTGCCGGAAAGTGAACTAACTCCAGCGTAAGGCTAAAAACAGCCGCATGTTTTTAATGACTGAATTTGTATTTAACATGATGAAAATTTAATAGAAACATAGTAAGTCACTAATTATAATGCTTAGATTTCCTGTTATTCAAAAAGCAGCTACAGAAAATGAGCAAAGAACGTTTACATTATCAAAGAACATTATTACTGACTCAGTCTAGTAGGGGTGGGAGAATTCATCGATTCACCTAATATCGCGATTCTTTTTAAAACGATTTAAAAATCGATTGGTTTACCTCAGAATCGATTTTTATTTCATAATTTTATTTTTCCTAAGAGGTGGTGGGGAGAAGTTAGCGCTCTGTAATTCCAACAGAGGGCGAAATGTATCGGTGTGTTTGACTCGGAGCAGCACTGCGCAGACGATCAGCGCGTTACATCAAATTACCGCGAGAGCGATTAGAAACCACGCGGAGCCTCATTATATATAGATCAGTGGGAGCCGTCTGTTCTCTGTAGTTCCAAAGTCTCTTTAAGACAAGTCATGTCACTCGGCGGCCATCTTTGAAACGCCTCTCGGGCATCCAAGTGCAGATCCTATCTCTTTGTATGGGGAAACATCAAATTCTCCAAAACTGTTCACTAAGCTTACGATTAAATTTCATATTTGAAATCACCAATGAAATCGGACAACAACTGTGTCATAAATGTTGTTTCTTTTGCTCAAATAGCGTTATAAAAAGCTTATTTTTCAGGCTAGATCAGCCAGTGCGCATGCACAGTCATGAGCGCACGTCTCAGAGCGCTGACTGTTTCTATAGCAACCGGGACTTCTAACTGCAGCTGCTGTGACGCGCTGAATTTACCGATTAGCAATTGGCTCTTTCATTCAGAAGGCGGGGCTTCCTGCGATTGAGCGGCCATATTAAGCGTTGCATGTTTCCCCATTCAAAACTATACCAGTGACACGTCTTGGGTATTCTATAGTCTTTGGTAGCTCCCGCGGTGCTTTGATGTCATACAGCGATCGTTCTGCCTTTCGCAGTGCCGCTGCATTAGATGATGTCATATACGTTTAAAGCCGGCGCGAGAAAGCAAAACCATGACGGAGGCAGAGGATCAAACCTCTTCCAGAATTCTTTCTGCACCTTCAGGCTTTGAATCCCAACTGCCGGGAATACACGACTAAACAAACATGACTGAAACGGTATGCAAAGTAACATAGCACTTTATTTTATTTCAGAAAGTATTTTTTCTGCTCGTTTTGTTGAACATTTGACTATTATATTCATGTGCAAGTTCAGGGTTTTGGTACTTTAAAGTTTCATGGTTCAAGGTACTTTAAATATACACTGTGTATGAGTATACTCCTGAAATAAAAGTTTAGAAAGATTTGATGGATTGTTTTTGTTAATATGACTCATCATATACAGTCTATTTTAAGGGTATAATCAACTATTTTCCATTGTCTAGTCTTTAATAAGCAAACAAAAATCACAATAAATTGTAATATCGAATTGCAATAGTAACTGCTAAAATGTGTTTTTTTGTTTTTTTTATTGTGACAGTCTGTATATTAAGTGTATCATTCAACTTTTTCCCATGGTCTAGAGTTAAAAACAAAAATCGCAACACATAGCAATATCGAATCGCAATACTTGTAGAATCGAAATTCTTTAAAAAATCGCAATACATATCGTATCGGCACCCAAGTATCGTGATAGTATCAAATCGGGAGGTAGGTGTATCATCCCCTACAGTCTAGCGTGAGTTTATGCACTTAAAAAACACTCCCGTTATAATCAGTGAAGCTATCTACACTGTATGATGAATAAATCGCTTATACATACATCGCAGCACATCTCCACTTTGTTGTTTATGATCACAGAATTTGCAAGTCAGAATTCAGTCAGCGCGTGCTGAACAACGGAACTCCACTTTCAGCGATGACTCATCGGAACACCTCTGATTGGCCACTGCATTCATAAACTTTACATTGTAACGCGCAACACTGTAAAAACGTGGAAAAAGAAATATAATGGAACAAATAAGTCCTAATATTACTTAGATACTATTACTAGCCTGATAATAATAATAATAATAATAATAATAATAATAGTCTTGCTATCGTCAAAGGCATCAGCCACAGGCAATATCTCTGACTATCATCGATGCATGATACTATCGTCTATCAGCACAACCCTAGAATGCAATGCAAAATATGTTATACGATCTCATAAATAATACAATAAAACAAATAGGGTTGTTCCGATTCCGATACTAGTATCGGAAATTCCACCGATACCACAAAAAATTCTGGCATCGGTATCGCCGAGTACTTGAACCCATGTACCGATCCGATACCATTTTCTTAAACAAGACCTATAGTTATGCACGCTAGCTTTGCTTAACGCTGCAAATCGGAAATCAATTCTTCTTCGCTGCTCAGAATGCAAACACAGGAAGTTGTGCTGCCACAAACAACCATTTAGAGCAGCGAAGAAGAAATACAAACATGCTGGCACATTGCCAGTAAATCACTCGCATATGCGAGTAAATCTTCACCGCTTCAGAGTTTCTCTCCGTCAAGCGATCTGTTTTTCAGATCATCTGAATGGATGTGCAACGCACCTGTATTTGACGTACCGTAAGCTCTAGTGTGAAGCACACGACTCGCCGTCGCTTTGCTTTTTTCTCACACGCAAAGAGAGAGAGAGAGCGAGAGAGTCTTACATGTAGCGCATCAATTCTGCATGGTTTGTAAACGATATTCTTTGTTGTATTCTCCTGTCAAAATAACGGAGTTCCTTTGGAATTCTTCGGCTTTTAAGAACTGCCAGGTTCTCCGGTAGTAGGCGGAGCTAATGCGCAAACGACAATCTCATTGGCTGGCGCTCACCTATTATCATCCCTGTTTTGATTTCAGGGAATCAGTTCGAGCCAATGCAGACAACGTGATCAATATTCATGAATCCAGCAGCTCGTTAATACTTAGTGCATTTTATATTGTTCTTAGTAGAATTCATAGTATGATTATTATCTTATCAGTATTATTGATAGTTTTTTCCCATTTTTTACAGAAACACTGATTGACCAAAAAAGCACCACCACCAGCCCTAAGTTCAGTTAAAATGACTAATATGCATTCATACATGGTTACCAAGTTTTACTTCTAATTACTAGTTCTATCATTAAATAATACTTGATTATCATAATATATTTATAATGCTTGACTGATTGATGTTAAGAGTGTACTTTTAGATATTTAAAAAGATGTGCGATTTTCCAAACATTGTACATTATATTTTTTTGTTTACTCACCAGACTATCTATCTATCTATCTATCTATATCTATATCTATCTATCTATCTATCTATCTATATATATATATATATATATATATATATATATATATATATATATATATATGGTGAAGCACACCATAAAATAATTGTATCAATTCATACAGGGCTAGTAGTACATACAGCTGTATAACCAGATACACACCCAGGTATCGGATCAATACTCGGTATCTGCCGATACCATGAGCCTAGGTATCGGAATCGGTATCGGGAAGGGAAAAAGGGTATCGGAAAATCTCTAAAAATAAAATAACACAGCACCACTTTATATTAAGTGGCCTTAACTACTATGTACTTACATCAAAAATAAGTACAATGTACTTATTGTGTTCATACTGTATTGCAAAACACTTTTGCTGCTATTGAGGTGGGATTAGGGTTGTAATGGTATGAGATTTTCATGATATGATAATCATCTCACAAAATATCACGGTTTCACAGTATTGCGGTATACGGTATTAAACAATCATAACGTTTTTTTTTGGTTGAACAAATGTTTGAAAGCATGTGTTTATTCAAATTTCATTAATCAAAAACAATCAAGTAAATTTCATCATTGATTATATATTAGTTTAACACCTTATTTATCGTTAATAATTCTTAATTCATAAATTATGGTTTGACTTAATTTTTCTGGATTCTGTACTTTTATGTTATAATACAAATATACTATCAAAAATGGTGATAATGAAATTAATGCATAAAGCTTTAACAATTTAATGAATTAATTTAACAATTTATTTAATGTTTTAAAATGTTCACAAATGAAAATAACTTATCCTTTTATGTTTTCGCAAAGGGCTGCACAACAGATATTTACTAAATAAAAATGAGGGTAAAATAATATGCCTTAAGTTTCTATAAATTATTATTATTATTTTAGAAGTAGGCTACATCATAATACAATCGTAATTTCTGTCTTCGCGTTAAAAAGCGGACTTTTATTTTGATGGGTTGTAGTGAAGAGCTTTGAGTGTCAGTGTATTTGACAGTGATTTTCTCAAATAAAATGTGAGGTTCTCAGTGTTTGAGTTCACGTCCTCAGATAGTATGAGCACTATGAGCGGCGCCGGCGTGCATACTTTAGTATGTAGTACATGACACAATGCCGCTCGATCATTCACAGAGGGACACGCAAAACAGATTATATTTTCATATAGCAGTGTTTTTGCGCTTTAAAAATCACAAACACTAGACCATGTCGTGATTTGACAGCTCAGTTTTTGATTTATTCATCAATCCATCAAATCGCATGTTTTGTGACATCTGCATTGTAAATTCATTGTCATGACTGGAGTCTGGGATTCACTCCGCATCATGGAAATCATAAGGCTTTAACCAATGGGACATAAATGTATCTGCACGGAGGGATGGTTTTCGATGTGTTTACTCTTTTTGGAGCCGCTTTGTGACCACAGTTTTTGCGAACTGTGTCTGTCCTCGAGGACAAATAAGCGTTCGTCTTTTCTATATCCAAAGTATTCCCATACTGCCAATTTTAACTTATTTCGACGTGGGATAGTGATTATAGATAACGGCATCTGTCTCTGATGTTATCTCTGCTGTACATGTGGGTGGAGCAAGAGAACAGTTAAGTGGAAAGTTGTTGCCTAGGCGCAGGTGAGATTCTGCATCTTTTATTTTCTCCCAATACCGTAGATAAGCAAATGTATACGGTATGATAATCGTACGCTTTTATATCGTGGTATATCGTCATACCGGTATATTGTTTGTTACAACTCTAGGTGGGATAGGGGTAAGGTTTGGTGGTATGGGTAGGTTTAAAGGTGTAAGGGATGGGTCAACGGTGTAATTATAAATGTAATTACAGAAATTAATTACAGAGTGTTTTCTGTGAGGCTAATGTTAATTTTGATGTGAGATAATTTAACCTCAGTAATAATACTTTTACAGATGAAACAATGCAATATTTTTTTTCTTTTTGATACTAGGTTATACTTCATTTGATTTTCCCCTTGGTCTATTGACTTTAAGCAATTTTGCGACTACATGTCAGTTAACTCTCATTAGAGTAATAGTAGACCGTTTGGTTAAGGTTAGGGTTAGTAGAATACGTTGACGTACTTGCAAATTTACTTATAGTCAGTAGAATCATCGAAATAAAGTGTTAGCTGATATTAAGCAGACAGTGTATTAATATTCTAATGACTGCTAGATGACATGTAGTTGCAAGTTAATAAATAGTTGTCTAAAGGGGAACCATCATAATAATCAAACTGCTATTACAATAAAAGTAGTTCAATGCAAATGTGTCATATTGCACATTCATGATCTCTGATATCTGACCTTTTGGCTGTTTTTGGCAGTTACTTTAAGATGTTCACTGTGAATTGTAGACATTGATTAAAAAGGGAGTTTTGGTAATTATAAAGGGAGTGTTTGCTTGCTTTCTGTATCAATTTAAATCACAATTTAGATTTTCATGCTACTACGAGGAACGATATGAAGTCGACCTTTAGTTACTGGCTTTATTTACTGATGAATAAACAGCAATAAATGATTTTAACAGGAAGTAAAAAGTCGGCTTTAGTCTGGAATGTGCAAACAGAAAAGCAGTGACACAAACAGTCCCAGTGCTGTTGGATGTTATATCAGCACTCTTAAAGCTCTTCAACTCAGTTCAGTTCAAGTGTTTAAATGAATGGCTCAGTAAAGTAACACCACATAGGTTCCCTTTCATAGGAAACATAACTCTGCCTCATAACACAACGAGAACTCACCAGAGATTACATGGTCAGAAGCCCTATTGACAATTCATTGGCTGATGGTTTACAGGCCGCATGATAGTGCCCTTATAGACACAAGGCACTATCAGATTTCAATTTTGGTTAAGCATTACACATGAAACAAGAATGACAAGAAAAAGAAATAGAAAATATTAGTTCCTTCATGCAGAATCTCTCCAGATCCTTCAGATTCCCTGCTCCATGTTGGTCCTTTTCCTCCTCAGTTCACCCCACTCATTTTCTATATGGTTCAGTTTAGAGAACTGGGACAGCCATGGCAGAAGCCTCATTCTGTGCTCAGTTTTTGTGACAAATTTTTTGTGTTGATTTGTTTTGGATCATTGACCTGATGGAAGATCCAACCATGGACCATTATCCCATTATAAGCAGAGGCAGTCAGGTTTAGATTTTTTATTTTTTTTATCTGTTGGTATTTGATAGAATTCATGATGCCATGTATCTGAACATGTCCAGGACCTCCGGCAGAAAAATAGGCGCACAACATTAAAGATCCAGCAGTATATTTCATTGTACACTTGGGATTCTTCTTCATCCCTGTGTGCACCAAACCTGTCTTGAGTGTTTGCTGCTAAAAATCTTAGTATTTTTCATCTGACCATAAAACCCAGTCCCGTTTGAAGTCCCAGTAGTGTCTGGCAAATGAATATCCTGGAGTTTGTTTTTGGATGACAGCGTTTTCTTTTCTTGATTTTTATTTTTATTTTATTTTTTTTTTGGAAACCTTCCCCAACAACATGTGGTGATGTAGGTTCTGTTAGATTTTTTTTTTTTTGTGGCTTTCTAAATTCCGAGACTCAAGTATTTTCTGCAATTCTCCAGCTGTGATGCTTGGAGAGTCTTTTGCCACTCAAACTATCCTCCTTACTGCGCAGATTTGAAACATTTCCTGTTGTTTGGAACTTCTTACTTATTGCCCTGAGGATAGAAATGGGAATTTTTGATTTTTTAGCTCTTCTTCTTTTCTTACAGCCACTTCCTAATTTGTGAAGTTCAGTAATCTTTTGCTGCACATCAGAACTATATTCTTTGCTTTTTCTCATTGTGATGAATGATTAAGGGAATTTGGCCTGTGTGTTTCCTCGTATTTATATTACTTTGAAACAGGAAATTGTGGCTGGACAGTTTCAGTTTCGTAGTCATCCTGGTCTGCTAAAAAAATGTAAATATCAATGGGAATGTACTCCAGACATATTTTACTTATAAGAATTTCTAGGGGTACCAATAATTGTGTCAATTCTGTATTAGAGAAAAATATTGATTTCATAATGTGATTTTCCCCCATTTTCACTTTTTTTTTTTTTTTTTTTTTTTACTTCAATTAAACAACTGATTTTTTAAAACATTTTTGAATAAAAGATCAAATGGATAAACAATGCAGATTTATTTTCACAGCTTCTTATATATTAGTAAATGTAAACCCCTAATTTTATTTCCTTCTGTTTTCAGAGATATATACTATAGGTGGTAATTCGTTTGGAAAACCATGCCACTTCCCTTTTAAGTTTGGTGGCAAGTGGTACACTGAGTGCACTGTGGTTGGCAGAAGAGACGGTCAGCTGTGGTGTTCCACAGAGAAAGATTATGACACGGAGGGAAAGTGGGGCTTCTGCCCAGAAAAAAGTAGGACAACACGCCTATTCACTATTCACTACAGAAACGTCACTATGGAATGTGTTGTCTTTTACAGTGTCTGATATCATTTTCCACAGATCTTGACATCAGTTCTTTCCTCATCTACAACGAGGACCACAACGAATGTGTGAAAGTCGTGAATGCTACTGTGATACATACCGTGCCTTGTGATGTATCATCTAAGGCTCAGCATTTCAGATGGATTTCTTCTTCACAAATCATGAGCCTCTCATTAGGTCTCTGCTTGGGGTCAGAGAACATCAGCGACTGGGTCAAAATTATCCTTCTGCCCTGCAATGATCTCAGCCCAGTGCAAACCTGGGAATGTAAAGATGAAAGCTTGTTTGGTTTGAAGGGACATCCACTGCACCTGAACTATGGAAATCATGATGAGCCAAATGTGATGTTGTTTTCGGGAACAGGTGTTTGGAGTCGCTGGCTGATTTATGGGACCAATGAAAATTTGTGTTCTCGTGGATATCAAGGTATGACCAAATGTTCACCTAAAAGATAGGAAATTAAAAAAAATTAAATTCATGTCTAATGTCTATTATGAATTTCCCTGTATTATATTAGTATTTGAAGAGTTCATTTGCAAAAACAGATAACTCTGAAAATGCTGGGGACTATATATAGAGGACTATGTATGGGGACTATAATAGTCCCCAGCATTTTCAGGCGCTGCGTAATATCATTGCGCCTGCTGCACCCATGGTACGGCAGCAAAGTTCCTTGATTATTACACCGGAACGAGAGTATAATTCCTTGCCATATTGGCCTAGAAAATCACAACTTTTCATTTTCTGTCAGTCTTAATACACAATGTAACTACAGAAGAGTCAAGTTTTAAATAGGAAAAATATCGAAACTCTTTGGTCGTTTTTGAGCGAGATGCAAATGGTCTAATCAGATTCAATGATCTATGCTAAGCTGCAGCTAAAAGTGCTACCGCCAGACCTCGGCTGAATGGATTCAAAAATGGTAAAACTCAACTGTTTAACTCTAGGGGAGTTGGAAAATTAGCCTATTTTCAAAAATAGTGGAGTGTTACTTTAAGTACTTCTATACCCCAGCAGAAACTACCAGCTTAACTACTAAAGTCAGTAATAAAACAAGAACAATTGCACAAATTACAAGCATAGATGAACAGTCTACAACATAAAATTATAGGCTATATAAAGACAGTAACAGTAGTATTCAGGTGCAGAAATGTAATAATTAAGTGTAAAACAACACAATAATGCTTATTGCATAAGTTAAATACAGATTAATCTTTGTTAGAACTGTGGTGTTTGATTAGCAGACCAGACAGAAGTAGGTATTTCTAGGCTGCTGTCTCTTTAAGACTAAATGCACGGACCTAATACTGACACATCTGGTTTCTTTCTTAGTCAGCTGTATACGTTAATTTAAGACATGGACATAACCGACTATATTTCTCAGAATACTTGCCAAAACGGGTATTTTCATAACTTTGTGTGTATGTACCCATCCGTTGAGGCGTTGTCTGAAACACGCTGTCTGAATCGCCCCTCTCGCTCTCTCTGCACGCTTCGGGTGTGTGCGGCAGCGGCTGAGCTCAGAAAACGGCGCGCGAGCCCCGATTCGACTTCTCCTTTATCTGAATGGTCTGAAATTACTTGAATGTGTAAATTGGCAAGACAAAACATGTGCAAATTAGGGGTTGACCGATATGTGTTTTTCAGGGTCGATACCGATTATTACAGACCAAGTAGACCGATAACCGATATTTTGAACCGTTATACAGTACTGTACAAAAGTTTTAGGCTACTAATATTTTCACCAGCTAAAAAATGGTTTTAAGTCAGTTATTTCTATCTTTTGCTGTAGTGTGTCAGTAGGAAATATCAGTATACATTTCCAAACATTCATTTTGCCATTAATTGTAATAATCCAGTGAGATTTTTGTTTGCACAAGGAGTCTGAAACAGCCAGTGCTCCACAAAGAGATCTGATCTCACCATCATCCAGTCTGTCTGGAATGACATGAAGAAACAGAACAAACTGAGACAGACTAAATCCAGAAGAACTGTGGCAATGTCTTCAAGATGCTTCAAGAGAACTACCTGCAAAGCTACAGTACTGTTAAAAGTTGTGTAAAAATGTAAAATGAGAATGTGTAAAATGAGAATGCTGTCAAAAATAATGTCATAAATAGATTTTCTTTATCAATTAACTTCTATTAACTAAATTAAACTAAAACTAAATTAAACCTTTGTGTTTAAATCAGCTTTTGCCCTAGGTGCACTTGTGCATAGTTTTTCAGGGAGCTTTGCAGGTAGTTCTCTTGAAGCATCTTGAAGACATTGCCATTGCTTAATATTGGTTATATCACCAAATATTCCGTCCGCGTTTATCCCATCGCGGAAACCATAAATAGATAAGACTGAGGTATTTTGCAACTTCAGTGTAGTGGATTGTGATTTATTGCAACTTCAGCAATGTCTGCTGCTGCCTTTGAGAGACAACTGATGCGTGATCACTGAAGCAAGCAGCTCCAGTTAGCAAGTGCTTTCGTGTGAGAGTGCCTTCAGCCTTCCGCGTTGATTGGTCGGACTCGTGACTCCCAACAAATCAGATGGGCGGTGGGCGGAGACAGCTCTAGGCCACAGAGTGGTGAGTTCCGACAGGCTGCATCAGAGCCAAATAGCGCGTTTCAAAATTAAATTATTTTATCGGCACATCATTTTTGAAAATGGCCGATACCGATAATCATAAAAATGCTTAATATCGGCGCCAAATGCTTAATATCGGCGATAATCGGTCGACCCCTAGTGCAAATGATCATTTTTACTCTGATGGTTGAATTTAACAGTTAATCTGTGAATCACATGCGTGCCGAACCGTGGGGACTGGTCCGTACGGATCACGGATCATCTACGATCCGTTGCACCCCTACTAACTACCCAAGAAAAACATGATAACATGATGAGTTATCTGTTTTTGCAAATAAACTCTTCATTTTAGTTGTTTACAACAAATTCTTAAACTATTACAAATAAACATAAACCCCTAATTTCATTTCTTTCTGTTTTGCAGAAATATATACTATAGGTGGTAATTCATTAGGAAAACCATGCCACTTCCCTTTTAAGTTTGGTGGCAAATGGTATGCTGACTGCACTGTGGATGGCAGAACAGACTGTCAACTGTGGTGTTCAACAGAGAAAGATTATGACACGGAGGGAAAGTGGGGCTTCTGCCCCCCAAAAAGTAAGACAACACAGCTATTCACTATTCATTACAGAAACATCACTATTTATTAGATTGCAATTTTCTTGGCCGATTAGGCTACGTTTTTTTTTTTTTTTTGTAAGTATGACCTGCTGATACCGATTTTTGACAATTACGATTTTCTTTATAAGAATTAAGAGAAGTTGTAAAAGTAAATTAGCCAGCTTACATATTATTTTGTCAGCTTATTTAGGCTAATAATATCAAAAAAATCTAAGGAATCATATGATCAGGATGTTAAAAAAAAAAAAAATCTCACCTTTCAGAGAACATTTCTGTATTTTGACGCGCTGTGAGAATTTGCAGCACGCGTGTTGTCAATGATGATGTTTTCTTAATTTGCAGGTGTTTTTTCTATTTGCATGTGTTTTGTCATTTGCAGCATGTTGAGCTCTTTTGGCCACCGTAGGCATCAGATATTGACAGTGGATCACTGTCAGTTAACATTTCTATTGTAAAGCAGTTGTAAGATGTTAAATGCTAATGTATAACTTATATTTTAACTTTCTAGTGTTCAAAATGGTGGGAGGTGAGGGGGTGTTGGGGTGTGCGATATTGACAAAAAATAATATCTAGATATTGTCTGGGATTTTATTGATAACGATAATTAGACGATATTTTGCTGAGTGTGTTATTGTGCTGGTATCTTAAGGACTGCCTTGGATAGCCGACTCCTAAAGTTTTTGATATTCTTCATATTCTGTCTAGTGGTCAATTCACACTGATAGAAATTAATATTTTCCTGTAAGTTTAAACTGATTTTTACATTTTATGGGCATTTTTACCTTTATAAAGCCATTTTTTCTAAAAATGTCCATTGTCTTTTGAGTCAAATTCTTACATTTAATCAGTGAATTAGAATAATAAAACATATAGGCTGTTACACAGAAGCTGCATCTGAAGTGGCATTTAGATGCATTTACACACTGTTTAATGCAGACATGAATGCATTTAACCTGCATTTACAAATGCATGAATAATGTTTTAATATATTAAACACAAAACGTTGAATACTGATATTTGAAATGATTTAAAACATGAAAAAAAATCTAAAAAAAAAAAAAAGTTGAAATGTGAAATTAAAACCGCCAGTAGGTGGCAGCAAGTCACTGTTAATAAGTGAGTCATTGCAATTGAACCGATTCATTTAAACGGTTGATTCATTCAGGAACGAAACACCATCATGTTGCTCAGAGATGCAAAACAGTGATGTGGTTGTGTTTTGAATGATTTCTGTTGGAGAAATAGAGCAAAACAGGCAATATGGTGTCTAAAACATAAGTCTATTAGTATTAACTTCTTGTTTATTGAACTGTTGTAAAAAATCAATATCACATTTGCAATCATGGTAATTTTTTGGAGAAAAACGGCACTCTTCGTGTGAAATTGATTAACTATATGAAGTGGTATAAATATATACATTTTCTGCCCCCCATGTTTTGAATTTATGATCATTCTAAATGCATTTTAATAGACTTAATCATGCAGTGAAAGAACGCACTGTAAATGCGCATACTCACTAGTCTAGACTTCACGTAATGTACGCATGCACTCTGTAGGTGTATGGTTTTTGGAGAATACTCGATAATGTCAAATCGCACATCGTTAAAACAACAATTACGATATCGCAGATGATATATATCGCACACCCCTAGTAAGCACTATATTGATACTGCAATACTAGAAACTAGGGGTGGGAGAAAAAAAAAAACATTCACCTAATATCGCGATCCTTTTTAAAACGATTTAAATCAATCGATTGGTTTACCTCAGAATCGATTTTTATTTCATAATTTTATTTTTCCTAAGAGGTTGTGGGGAGAAGTTAGCGCTCTGTAATTCCAACAGAGGGCGAAATGTATAGGTGTGTTTGACTCGGAGCAGCACCGCGCAAACGATCAGCGCGTTACATCAAAGTACCGCGAGAGCGATTAGAAAGCACGCGGAGCCTCATTATATAGAGGTCAGTGGGAGCCGTCTGTTCTCTGTAGCTCTCGCGGTGCTTTGATGTCATACAGCGATCGTTCTGCGCGCGCAGTGCCGCTGCATTAGATGACGTCATATACGTTTAAAGCCGGCGCGAGAAAGCAAAACCATGACTTTCTGCACCTTCACGCTTTGAATCCCAACTGCCGGGAATACACGACTAAACAAACATGACTGAAACGGTATGCAAAGTAACATAGCACTTTATTTTATTTCGGAAAGTATTTTTTCTGCTCATTTTGTTGAACATTTGACTATTATATTCATGTGCGAGTTCAGGGTTTTGGCACTTTAAAGTTTCATGGTTCAAGGTACTTTAAATATACACTGTGTATGAGTATGCTCCTGAAATAAAAGTTTAGAAAGGTGTGATGTAGGGTTGCACGATTATGACAAAAATCATAATTGTCGATTATTCGCTTGAAATTGTAATTGCGATTATTAATTATGATTAACACAATTTACGTTGAATGATGTTTATACCATTGTTTGAGGCAACTGCATGTCATTTTTATATGAAAATAAACAAGCTGAAAACATTTAAACGAAAAAACTTCTATTGCTTTTCTATAGTATTAATGTGAACTATTCATTGGATTGGTTTCTTCTTTAAATTATAAAAAATATGCATGGTATTATAATGTTAAACTAAAACTATAATGAAAACAATGGAAAAACCCTTAATATAACCTGTAGAAAGAAAAAAAAACACATCTTAAGCACTCAGAATAACATAAGTGGACTTTGAAGGATTATTGCCTTTTTGAACGATTACGTAATTGTGGCATCCATAATTGTAATTGCGATTAGAAATTCGATTAATTGTGCAGCCCTAATGTGATGGATTGTTTTTGTTAATATGACTCATCATATACACTCTTTTAAGGGTATAATCAACTATTTTCCATTGTCTAGTCTTTAGTAAGCAAACAAAAATCACAATAAATTGTAATATCGAATTGCAATAGTAACTGCTAAGATGTTTTTTTTTTTTATTATTGTGACAGTCTGTATATTAAGTGTATCATTCAACTTTTTCCCATGGTCTAGAGTTAAAAACAAAAAACAAATCGCAACACATAGCAATATCGAATCACAATACTTATAGAATCGAAATTCTTAAAAAAATCGCAATACATATCGTATCGGCACCGAAGTATCATGATAGTATCGAATTGGGAGGTAGGTGTATCGTCCCATCCCTACTAGAAACATGAAACGAGATTTTCTATTTACCTACTGTGCTGACACAACACAATATTGTTAGTATTTTGTCCCAATTTTGAGCGTTTCTGCACGCTGTTTTCTGAAGGAGTTTACAGACAGTGACTGAGTCACAATTGTGAAAAGCATATCGAAAATTAATGGGGATTTAACATAAATTTGCCCCTAAAATTCCCATATGTGCCCATATTCCCAAATATGTGCTGTTTTCCCTGACTGTGATGGAAATGTGATATTGATTTTATACAATTTCAAATCAAGAAGCTAATATTAAGGCACATTTTAGACACAGTTTTGTCTGTTTTTGCTCTTTTTAATGAAAATAGTTCTAAATAAATCATAGGCTAACATTAAAAAAAAATAAATCAAAACATAAAAAGTTAATAATCAGTCATGTTGGTGTATTTCAGATGTCCCAGTGCCCAATATTACAGTGTTCAAGCAGATGGAGGACAGTGAGCACGTGATCGTCATGTGTTCATTTGGAAAGAGGTTCATTGAGAGCTCCTTCCACCTGTTCCTGGAGGGTAAACATAACTATACCCTGAACAACCCACTGTGCTATTCACATGAAAAGTGTGTGTTCGGAGTGAAAGTGAGTCCACCGGTTTCCTTCACCTGTGAGCACAAGATTCATTTTGTAGAGAACCATCAGAGTGAGACCTACACCTACAGTCCATCTGGTAAAAACATACTGTGAATGAATATAATGTAAAAGTAGGATTGATGGATTGTGACACCTCAGTGTCAATGAAATTTAAACATTTTAATATATATATATATATATATATATATATATATATATATAATGTCCTGTACATTGTTTAATGAGGTTACCCTATAAAGGTTTAATGGCAGTAATACAGTGGTATATTATACTCATTGTTTCATGTTCATTAATTTAATAATATTTTTAATTTGTTTATTAATTATTTTAATGTTCATGTTTCGTTAATTGTAAAAAGTAAAAAAAAACAAAAACTTTTTTTTTTTTTTTTGTCATTGAAGCTCAACCCACAGACATGAGCACAGCATATTACCAGACACAAAGTAAGGGTGTTTTCAAACTCGGCCCGTTGTTTTGGAACCTGGCGCGTTTCCCCCCTTTGCTCGGTTCGTTTGGGCATATGTGAACACGGCAATCGTGCTCGGATCCGCGCCAAAACAATCGGTCCGAAATCGCCTGAACGAGGTAGTCTCGGCTCGATTGAAAACGAACTCTGGAGCGGTTCGGTTTAGTGAGAAAGCAATCCGATCCAACGGACCAACGAACCAGGCTATATCACAATGTATTATGCTGGGTAATTACGTAAGTTCTGTGAAAAGCAGTACTCAATTATGTCTGTGGATGAGCACGTTTTCGCAATTCAAAATCAAAGCACGCCTTTTCGTTTTATAATACCGTCTTATTGCTCTTCTTCATAGTAACTGTTAGGTGCATTTTAAAAATGTTTTCCCGACAAATTCTGGACTCCTGCTCAAAATGATAACTTAATATAACGACAGCCACAAAAAACAACAATATAAGCCCTCGAAGCTGTTGTCGTTTCATCCTGACGGGTGACAGCTATGAGCAGAATTCCGGAAAATAAACAGTGGAACTTTGACCAATGAGAGGACAGTTTACTCGCACGTGACTTATATTAACATATATTTACTTATATTAATTATTTTGGTCCGTTTAGAAACTTTGCTGTGTGAAAGCGAACCGCACCAAGAATAAAAAGCAACATTGTAATAATTTTAATTCCTGTTTCGAAACAAAGCAATCGATCTACAGTTGTGAAAACACCCTAAGTCAGCAGTTTTACACTGTTGCATTGATACTTTTTGATTATTTTGGTTAGTGATGTTTTTATTGATTGATTGATGTTTGAAATGAATTAATTTTACTAGCACTACATGGGCACATCAAAGGTATGTATAATTTCTTTCTTATTACTTAAAGGGCACATCAGATGAAATTTTCACTTATTTAGCTTTTTTGCATTTAGCTAAGTTTCTGGAGTGTCTGCCAGCTCAGGAGAGCTGAAAAGAAAACATGTAGCCAGTTTGTTATGGTCTGAGTCTAAAACTGTCATCCAGCCAGCTGTTTCAGTTTGCAGCCGGTTTCTATGTAGATAGCTAGCTATTTGAATAAAAACACCACTGAGCCATATACAGATATATTCAGTGTCTTGTGCTGACATGCCCCATGGAAGAGAGGGGCGGGGTGAGCAATAGCTCATTATCATTTAAAGAGACATGCACTGAAACGGGTCGCTGTAAACAGAGCTGTTTTTTACAAGGTAAAATGGTGTTTCACACAACCACTGAGGAATTTTAACCAAAGTATGTTACAGACATTTCATGAAAACCCAAAAGAATCATACCAACTTATGGAAAATTGGCATCCGATGTCCACTTTAGTTTACATTTAGTTAAGTAATTTAAATTTTCTGAAGTTGCCTTATAATGGTTTAGGGGTCATGGATACAGTTTTTTTTTTTTTTTTTTTTTTTTTTTTTTTTTTTTTTTTTAAATTGTAAAAAGTAAAAAATGCAACTGTGTCACTTTATATCTCTCCTGTCCTGTAGGTAGGGATAGTTCACTCAAAAATAAAAATTTTGTCATTAATTATTCACCCTCATGTCGTTCCAAACCCGTAAGACTATTGTTCATCTTCGGAACACAAATTAAAATGTTTTTGATGAGATCTGAGAGCTCTCTGACCCTCCCATAGAAGGCAAGGGTATACCACGATCAAGGCACAGAAACGTATAGGGGTAGGACGGTTCAGCTTTTTCACGGTTCGGTTTGTATCACGGTATTCGAGTCACGGTTTTGGTATGGTTCGGTATGTTTAGGGAAAAACTATACTGTCAGTGTCAAATAAAAATAAAGAAAATAAGAATAATCTATTTAACACAAGCAACAGCATAAATAAATACAATAGAGTAAAGATACAAATAAAATAAACAGTGATTTTTTCAGGTTTTTTTAGGTAGGTCTATAGCATTAGTTTTTATGTACAGAAATTGAATAAAAGTAATCAAATGAAACAGCATTGCATATTTGACTATATAATTAAGATGATCTTTATTAAAGATTCACATGATTAATCAAGAGCAGTGAGTGAGTTCTTTGTTGTTGCTGTTTGATTAATATTAAGAAAGTGCTGTCACTTTAAAAGAATGCACTGATCCAGTGCACTGATACTGTACGTTCAGCCGGCTATATCCGCTATAGGATACTTACCAAGATGGGCATTTTGACAATTTTTGTGTGAATTTGTCCTTTCAAGCACAATACTTCAGAGAGAGCTTAATATTTGCGCACGTTCTGAGGCGTGGGTTTGCGCGCTTCTGATGAGCGCACGTGACGCACAAATCTTCTCAGATTTGCTCGCGTCCTCTGGCTCTTAAATGTTTAAACTGGCAAAGCTTGCATGACTTTAGTTTAAACAGATATCAACGTGTGCTGTTCAGGTCTCACCTGTGCGTGCGCGCTATCAGCACCCGGGTGATGACGGAATAAATGCTCATATTCCAGCATACGGCACTCGCATTGAACAAGAGTTCTTTCATCGCTGTTGTTGTAATGTACTGGGAAGCCACAATTCGCATCCATCAACAGAAGCATACATTAGCCGAACTCTGTTTTTTTTTTTGTTTTTGTTTTTTTACGTGTTACCATATTGCATATTGCAGATGCGTTGTCAGATTTAAGTTGAACCGCGGTCCTAGCGCGTGCCGAACCGTGTGTGGAGAACCATGCGGTTCGGTTTTTTCCACGAACCGTGCCACCCCTAGAAACGTAGTAAGGACATTGGTAAAACAGTCCATGTGACATCAATTATGGTTCAACCATAATTTTACAAAGCTATGAGAATACTTTTTGTGCGCAAAGAAAACAAAAATAACAACTTTATTCAATAATTCGTCTCCTCCGCGTCACCATAGGACACCATTTTAGACAGTATCACAACGCAGGCGTGCACTTTTATCTGAACGTAAACAAAATAAGTGCGTAGTGCTGCTGACAAAGAACATGCATGTGCGCATTTTGATCAGAATGAAACATATGCTGTTTACGTCCAATTCAAAGCATGCGCATACGTCGGGATACTCTCCCAAATTCTTAACTGCCATTTAGGTGGCATGGCAGCACTTTCACTCAATTTCTTTTTGTTTAGACCTTTTGGGGCTTAAAGCCTGTGTAGTTTTTTCAGTGTTAGACTACTGTTCAAAACTCTGCTCTGCTTGTTTAAGCATCCCAACCTGCCTAACACAGCAACATTGAGTCAACCTCTGACGTAAGTTGGAGTTAGTCTGACAACTTTTCCAGTGTTTGCTGAGATTTTGAGTGATTGCCAGGTGATGTTGTTAAAGTGTTCAAAGTGGTTACAAGGTGTTAGCCTGTTGCTCAAAATCCAGCAATCCAACCAATGGCACAAGTTTGGGGAAGGTCTAATCATGTTAGAAACATGCTAGCAACATGCTAGTAAGTTGTTAATCATGCTAGTAACATGCTAGTGACTTACTAATCACATGCTAGTAACACCCTAGCAACCACCCCGAGTACCCTAGCAACCGCATAGAAAAACCTTAGCAACCACTCTGGGTACCCTAGCAACCACATAGCAACACACTAGCAATGGCCCTGGGTACCCTAGCAACTACATAGCAACACCATAGAGTCTATTAATCTACATCTAACATTTCTAATCTAATATTTCTATCTATCTATCTATCCATCTGATAGATTGTATTGTCCTCAAACCTTTAAAACTTTAAATTTTAAAACTACTTTAAACTTTAAATTATTTAAAACTGAAAACCTTCAAACTTCAAGCTTTTAAAACTACTTCAAACTTTCTAGCTAGGCTTTTTCAAGCTAACTTAAAGTTTGTCAACAAACTTTACTCATCTAGTTTACTTCTTATTGGTTATTAGTGTTTGTAAATTAGAGAGAAACCTACACAGTCCATCTTGTTGAACATCTCATACTGTATGTGCCCTGTGTGTCTCAAAACCTGTGAGTGTAACTGTGTATATTTTTTTCTGTACATGTTTGCTTTCAGATTTTGCTCAAAATCATGATGAAGGAGCATCTTTGTTCTACATCTGCTTTCTCTCCTGCCTTGCTGTTGTTCTCCTCATCATGACTGTGGCAGTGATCACCAGGAACAAAGCTAAAGGTGTGTGTTTCATTCAAACAACTCATCTTGTTTAATATTCATTTGCACACATAAAACTATATACATCATTTATAGCATATATAAAGGAGGATATGAAAAGCTCTCAGATCTCAATAGAGTTGAAGTAACACCAAGACCTCACTTGCTCATATCATATCATGTGACTCTTTACTGTTGCTTTTCGCAAGCTGTGTGTTTTGTCACATTTAAGCTGCTGCACATAGTTAGCATGCTTTAACCGCTGCATCAAAATCAGAAAAAACTCAAAATGTATTTGTTTCAACAGGTTCAGTGATTACTGGGACAGATATGGATGTATAAGAAAGACAGAGTTTCTAAAGAGGAAAGAAGAGACAACCAACCAATCAATTAATCAATTCAGATTGATCAAATACTTTTCTGCATGCTAAACTGTAATACTTTTCAACATTCAACTAAAATACCTATTATATTAATTGTATCTAAATCTTATTTTAATCACAATGTTTAAACAATTACTGAGAGTGCCTTATCTGCAAGTACAATTCATAACCATGAATTAAACGTCTATTCTCCACTGTTCTGCAATTACACTTTTTTCCACTATGTTTTTACTATGCTGGTTTACTCTTAAAATTCTGTATTGCAAATATTTGTGGCTTTTATATTTTTTTTCCTTTTTTTCCTTTCTTTGTATGGAATTTAGATAGAATTGTGTGCAAAATGAATAAATACATTTTTTGCATACTATGCATTTTACATAAACACATTGTATGTTCTTATGAGTGTCTTTACATATTTACATTTGACATGCTTTTTTTCTAGGTCTGTTATAATGTAGTTATAATAAGAAGAAGTAGTAGTACTTTAGTAGTAGCATTTTTGATTGTATTGCAAGTAGTAGAGTTAATTTGTAAGACATGAGAGAGCATGTGTAGCAATCATTAGTGTGCGCTCGTGTTTTCAGCACCATAGACAGCAGCTGTCACTGAAAGACAGTCATGTTGAGCTGAATGTAAACACTACAGTGATTTTGGGAAAGTGTGAAGGATTAGGGGCCGTATCTGAAGGACAACACGGGATAAAATCAATAGGAGAGGAAGCACAATCTCATTAGCAGAACAAATAGCCGCTCTTTCACTCCAAGCAGAGGAGGAATGCCGCAGTGTTATTTGAGTATTATTTATATGCTATTATAGTATTTAATGTTTTGAATCAGGTTTTATTTTTATATTTTCAGTCTGCATTTTAATTTAGTTTAAGTTTTAGTCATTTCATTGGGTGCTTTCGTCATTTTATTAGTTATAGTTTATTTTAATTATCTATTTAGCTTTATTTGATTTTTTTTTTTTTAGCTTTAGTTTTAGTAATTATTAGTATAATTAATATTAGTTTTTCATGTACTTTCCAAGTCAATATTTCTAATTTCCATTTTATGTTTTTTTAAAAATTATTTCATAATGTTTTCTGTGGTGCATTTATAATCTTAGCATAGTGACAAATAGGGCTGTAGTACTCGAGTCCGGACTCGAGACGTTTTTCTATCGTCTCGGACTTGTCTTGGACTCATTGGTATTTGGACTCGGACTTGTCTCGGACTTGGTCATTGGACTCGCCAAATGTTCTAGTTGGTCTCGACCGAGTCCAACTATATATGCTTTTTTTTCTCTTTCAAAACAAAAAATCATTAATCTGGCTCGCTGTCCTGAGGTTTTCTGAACTAATCTTATGGTTTATTATACCAGGCTTATTGCAGCATTTCCCAGAGTTCTTGTTTTATTTCTTTCTCTGTCCAGGGGAAACCCATCTGCCTCTCTAATATTCACATCAGGTGGAGGCTGGTCCATGACTGTCAGTTTTATCAGTTGTTTTTCTCTCCAGATATTATTTTTCTGCCTTAGCAGTGATCTTAGGATCATTATCATGCTGAAAAATAAAGCCATTCCCAATTAAGCTATTTCTAGAAGAAATGGCATGATGAATTAAAACCTGTCTGTATTTTTCAGCATTCATGATCCCATCAGTTCAGACAATATCACCAACCCCAATGGCAGAAATAAGCCAGGACAGACCCTCCACCATGTTTCAATGAAGGCCACAAGCACTCATTCTTCCATCTCTCTCCAACTATTCTTCTTTACATATTGTCGACGATTGGACCCAAACATTTCAAACTTGCATTTACTCCATAATACTCTTTTCTACTCATCTTCATTCCAATCTTTGTGAGCTTTAGCTTATCTTAGACTTTTGACCCTGTTCCCCTTTCCAAAAAAGTGGTTTCTTGGCTTCTATCTTTCCACAAAGACCATTCCTGATCAAGCTTCTTCGGACTGTAGAAGGGTCAACTTGGCATCCCAACGAAGCTGCCAGGTTCCAAGCCAGGTCCTTGCTGGACTTCAAGTCAAGTCAAGTCAAGTCAAGTCAAGCTTTGTTGTCATTCTGCTACATGTGTGGACATATAGTGGAACGAAATGTCGTGTCTCGCAGGACCACGGTGCTACATACTAGTTAAACATAAGATAACCATACAACAATGCAAGTATAAGAAAAACAATAGAGCTATACAACAGTTAACCATCTGACTATACATATACTATAAATACTATACTATACCTAGTTGACTACACATACACAAACTGAGACTGTACAAGAACTTTACATAAATACTGTACATGGAATTGCATGTACGTGGGGACGACTGCCTGGCTCAGCGAGGTGTTGAAGATGTCTGTTAGGACATCCGTCAGCTGTGCAGCACAGTCTCTCAGTACACGTCCAGG
>JAFVLL020027977.1:0-19897 GCA_021397915.2 Tor tambroides
TGTTATGATGGCTGAAGACCTCAGATTAACCCGTCCTGTTATGCAATGACCACATGACCTTGTTTTTGTGACCCAACTCAAAGTGTGGTCAAAAACACATTATTGAGAGATGCTCGCATAACTCCTGTTGTTTGACAGGCAAATATGTGTTGTAGTCTATAATTATATGCTACGTTATTGACATGCTCAGAAATGTGGCCCTGGAGCATAAGTAGCACAGGTATATTTGTAGCAATAGCCAAAAATACATTGTATGGCTCAAAATTATCCATTTTACTTGTATGCCAAAAATCATTAGGATATTAAGATCATGTTCCATGAAGATACTTTGTAAACTTCTTACCGTAAATATATCAAAACTTCATTTTTGATTAGTAATATGCATTGCTAAGAACTTCATTTGAACAACTTTAAAGGAGATTTTCTCAATATTTAGATTTTTTTGCATCCTCAGATTCCAGATTTTCAAATATTGTCCTATCCTAACAAACCATACATCAACGGAAAGATTATTTATTCAGCATTCAGATGATGCATAAATCTCAATTTCACATAATTGACCCTTACGACTGGTTTTGTGGTCCAGGGTCTCAAATAAGGCTACAAAAGCTGTCGCTGGGATGTTACCTTTTCAAAATATACACCTTTGTACCTCATTTACCCCATAGGTGCATCTCAAAAGGTACATTTTAGCACTTGAAGTTTGTGTATTTGTACCTAAATGATGCATATTAGTACATTTTAAAGAGGTGCTGTCCCAGTGACCGCTTTTGTATGTTTTCTTTTCTGAGAGTGCAGATGATAAACAGCAGCATCATGAACCTGTTACTGGTGAAACAGGTCACAGATGTTGCGTTGTCCCATATTGCACACTTCGTCCTAGAGTAAATATTGACGTCTGCGCAACCAGAATAAACCTGTGCACTGAAAACAGCATAATTAATACAGGCGAGCGCCGGGTCAATGATTAACTCCTCTGAGGTCATCATGTCACGGTATAAAAGCATGGCACACACGCACAGAGAGCAGATCTGACACACCGCAGCAGATATTGGCTCCAGCGCATCTCTGGTTCTGCTATGAGGAGGCCGTGTGTGTTTGTGCTGTTGGTGAGCGTCCTCATCTGTCCGGCGGATCTGTCTCCGGTGATCGGGCCTGAGCCCATCCGCTGCGCTCCATGCTCTCAGGAGCAGCTGGACTCCTGTGCCGCCGTGTCCTCGGACTGTCCCGAGGTGCTCCGAGAGCCCGGCTGCGGGTGCTGCATGTCCTGCGCGCTGAGGAGAGGAGAGTCCTGCGGCGTTTACACGGCTCCCTGCGGCGCTGGCCTGCGCTGCGTCCCGAGACCCGGCGACCCGCGGCCGCTGCACTCACTGACCCGCGGACACGCCGTCTGCACTGAGGACCATCAGACACAAGGTGCCTCTCTCATCAGTCTGAACAACAATATTCTGATTTTAACACAATTAAGACAATACTCTGATTAAGAATCTACCATGTAAACAGAGATTTTTGATTACCGTAATCTGGCTAAAGTCATACTCGAAGTAACCACAAATCGAGTTAAGACATGTGGAGTATTCCTATTTCAGTCGCACTATTGAGGTACAGTATAGACATGCTTCAACAACGCCGTCGTCTGTTTGCACGTATGTGTCCCTGCAGCACAAAAGCAGTCTTAAGTAGCACAGGTATATTTGTAGCAATAGCCAACAATACATTGTATGTATTGCTGATGACCGTTGAAAAAAGGGGTCATTGGTCACAGGACTCGTGTTGTTTGTAGATGAGCCGGACATCACGTCTGACCACGGCTCCTTGCAGTACCTGCTGGGACTCAACCGGCCGCTGGACCCGCAGGACGCAGCGGAGGCTCAGGAGAGCATCAAGGCCAAAGCCAACGCCATCCGGAAGAAACTGATCCAACAGGTACTGAAACCTGCGGATCCGCTAATGCTTCAGGAAAGAGCCTCACAGTCACTGCCTGGAGCTGTTGAGTTTCTACACGTTTAAAGCAGTTTGCTTTGTATTTGTAAAAGGAATAGTTCAACCAAAACTGATCACTTACACTTAACAAAAATTAGGCCTAAATTTGAGATTTATGTATTTGAATTGTATGTAAAATGTTCCTCCATTAGAATCACACATTTTTAACATACACTAATAAACTTAAATGTTACATATTTGTCACAGGGTTATTACAGTTAACAAACTACAACTATATATATATATTTTTTTTTTTTCTCTCTTTAAATAAAATGTTAACTGAAATAAAATACAATGCTTAAACTTAGGGCAACATTTCTCAGTAATTTAACTTGATGTACTAAAATAAACTGAAACGGAAATAAAAATTAATAGAAACTATATAGACAATTTAAAACAAAAAATAATAATAAAAATAAAAACACAGCAAAATTACTTTATTTTTAAAAATTATTTTAAAAAATAAAATCTAATTCAAAATATATTTAAAAATATATATCTATAGTTATATACTAACATAACACTGTTTTACTGTCACAGTCATACAAAATAAAATGATGGCATAGTTTTTTAAATTAATTTTACCCATTTAATCATATTTTTAAAATTCATTTATTCATTCACTATGTTTAGAATCAACATAAATGTTCATTGTGAAGTCAATAATGAGCTAAAATGCATGAGATGGAAACAAATTGGCTTTATTGAGGATAAATCAGTTTTAGTGCTATTATAGAAATCAGTGCTGAATAAATGAATCTGTCCAAATGGATGGATATGTAATTCAGATACACAGATCTTAAGTTTTGGTCTGATATTTTTTAAGTGTACTTGCCATTTATGTTCCGCCAATTGGTTTGTATGTTTGGTTGACGCATGGCGTGTTTCTGATTTAGGGTCCGTGTCACGCTGAGCTGCATGCGTCTCTGGACGTTATCACTGAATCGCAGCAGACGTTAGGAGAGAAGTTCACCAGCTTTTACCTGCCCAACTGTGACAAGCACGGATTCTACAAGGCCAAACAGGTGTGTGTCTGTCCCGACCGACCCGACCCGACCTGACCCGGCCTGAACCAGCACCCTAACTAACTCTTCTCTGTCTTCTCTGTCAGTGTGAGACGTCTCTGGTGGGCCAGCCTCCACGCTGCTGGTGCGTGTCGTCCTGGAACGGGAAGAGGATCGGTGATGATCTGGCGTCTGATTCCCAGTGTCATCAGGAGCTCACGCACTGAACCCAGGCTGCAGCTCACTTCACTTATGCACCATATTTATTCTTATGTATATGGCTCTTATGTGGTTAATATTTATGAACTGGTTTTTGACAGAATTCTACCAGAATGAATGAAACAAACACTAGAAAACATGCTGACCTCAGCGAGAGCCAGATCTGTGTCTTCACAAACTCAAAGATGAATTTTTACGCTCCACGATGACGTTCGTTGAAGAGTATATGTTATGAGGAGTCTGCCTCAGTCTTTGTTCGCTGTGGTTTTTCCTGACCACTTTAATTCAGTATAACCATTTCTGCACAGCAAATGTCCAAGGTGAACCTGCTGATATTATTCTGTGTAAACAGTTTCATTTGTTTGTTCTCTGTAAGCTCAGTTTTGATTGCTGTATTATTTGACTATATGTATATATGCTATAAGTATTTAAACCAGATGTCTACCTCACATTAGACATGACGTCTTTATGGACTCGCTGAATGCATTTAACATATTTAAGAGTGCTGCTCTATTTATTCTGAAACTATTATTTTATTGGATATAAATGTATATAACATCATGAGTTTATTTTTTTAATAAAGTGTGCGAGATTGTACAGATTGCACAGGATTTATTTATTGATTTGTAGATTAAGCTGTTGAACAACTGTCATTCTGAAATTCATATTAGATGATCTAAGTAGATACGCAGTGTTCACAACACAAACATAGACTATTGTACCACTGCAATTATCACCAAAAGTTCTTGTCAATACCATCAGATATTAAAGAAAATATTGATGAAATCAGTCTTTTCACCCACTGTTAGTTCAGCAATCACAGTCGTTTCATAGTTTTTGATCATAATTGTTTGAACATAAGTCCTCATAAGACAGAAAACACAAAGATCGCTGGATGAGGAGATATTACAATCCTGGTGTGATCTTATCTGGACATCCTGAGGTAGAAACAGAAAAGCAAATGGAGAATAATTAGTGTAGCTGCTGCTTATAACGTTTCAAGATAAACATAGTCATGTGCATGCAGTGAGTTAATAAAACTAAAAGTGACTGTGAAGTTTTGGTCATTGTGCTGAACTCGCAGAGTTATGATGTTATGACGCATATGTTCTGGTCTGGTTATGTTAGCTGGAAAAGCTCTTGAGCTGTAAAAGCTGCTCAATGTGACCTCAAGTTTCTGGATGTTTTGATCTGCTGAAGTATGCATTAACAAGGCTTCTGTTAGCTAATCCTGAAGTTAATTTGGTCGGTCTGCTAACCCTCACTCTCTCTCCACTCTGTTCCTCATAGTCACTCGTTATCATTATTATTAAATTCTGAAAGAAGAGGAAGATGAAGAGCCATAATAGGTCAGTTTCTTTCTCATTATTTTTGCTGAGAAATGAGTAGCAATAAAGGCAGATCTTTGCCCAGCCTCTTTTGATCTCTCTCTCTCTCTCTCTCTCTCTCTCACAGACACACACACACACACACACGCACGCACGCACGCACGCACACACACACACACACACACAGAGCAGTATAAGAGGCAGGCGTCTGCTGCTCATCTGCAGAAGGAGAGACTCCAACAGACGGAGCATCATCAGTCTGACAGAAAGAACGCAGAGGTCAGTGACTGGAGATTTATTCTGCTGATTTTACACAACTGGTCTGTTCATACTTCTTTTGCTTTTGTTATAGACAAAGAAATAAAAGATTGCATATCTAAAATACCTTCTAAAGTAACAGCTAAAACATTTACTCATTTACAAGTTTAATTCTATTTATTTTGGAGTAAGTTGTTATTTAAATCATGCTTCATGCCTGTAATAAATAGAAAAAAAAAATCTGATAATGCATTATAATAGACCCTATTAAGTCAAGTCCAAAATTTACCTTTGTGTGTTGTGGAAGTTTGGAGAACAGCATCAGCCTCTGCTTTCATCTTACGCCTCAAATACTGAGAACAATGCATGCATATATATTAAATGTTTGCACTATTCATCTAAATTAGCTGCAGATGTATTATGTAGAAGCCTCAGTCTAGGCTGAAGTGTTACTAGACAAACTGTCACATCGCATGATCCTCAGAAATCACAAGAAGAGTGGCTGTTAGTTTTTGTGGGAGTCTTGGACTGGCTTCAGACAGATGTAACATTATCCGATCGGGAGACCTTGCAGATTCTTCATCTAGCTCTCAACTACTGATCTGAGTAAGTTTTTCCAATGCTTTGTCATGGTTTGGGAGTCTCTTTGCATTCTAGTATTGTTGAATTTAGTGGCATTGCAAAACTTCTGAAAGTCTTGTGTTGTTTGGTAGAATCACAGTTTATTTTCCATCAGTGTTCTGTCAAATTCAGCTAATGCAAACAAAGTCTGAAAAGTCAGTGTTTATGGTGAATTTTGTAAATGATTTGGTTCATATTCTTATAGTAGACTTATAAGCCCAAACCTCCTTCATGTGCTGCAAATCTGGCCCTTTTTTCAAGAGATTGCCCTAATTCAGCAGCAGTTAGGTTCCAAAACATCCTTAATGCTTTTGAGACTCGACCTTTTCATGTCTGGGCAATATTCAAATAGTTCATGTATTCCTATAAACTAAGACGCTTTTGATTTACTGCCCCAGGACAGAGAAATACATTACAGAACATTTGACCTAACTTATTTTCTTTGACCCAAGATGGTAACAGAACACTTTCCTCACTCCTTCTGTTTTCTTGACTTTGTGTAAGAACACACACTGCTGCCAAAGCAGTTTATATAATGGAAAATACTAAAGCAGCCAGTCCTGAACATTTTCACCAAACCACAGGAATAATGCGGCTCAGTGTTTGTAACATTGTGACTGAATCATCAATCATGCTAGTCCTGCTCTATTTAAGGCTGCAGTTCTGCTCGTGTCGAACTACATCACCTTCTCCCTTTCTCATTTCCCTCAAAGGCTTCAGTGAACCTATGCTTTTTAAATTCATCTCTAAGTAAAGCTGCATTAAAGATGCTAAATCATCACTGATGTTTAAAACCCAGTTCTTATAAGTGAAGCCGCATTCAGCACTGAAACTGCTTATTACATATATGAACAAGGAATCATTTTGAAGACAAGTTTCCACTTTTGAATGTCTCCAGTCCATACGTACGCTGAAGGAGTCACTCAGTTTCTTATAGAGAAACCCCACCTTTCATGGTTGAGGGGCATAGAAGGGAAAAACTGGGCCACTAATGAGATGGAAAGCAAACTCACCTGACCCTGAGCTGTGAGGTAGAGTGTAGCATGACAGGTAAACAAACCACTGAATGTAGTCTGCAAAACCGTCTGGCACCAAAATCTACCCTCAAACACAAATAGTTAAAATAAACATTCTGTCATCATTTGAGCTTTGTATGTCAGCCACATACATCATTTGAGCTTTGTTCTTCTGTGGAACACAAAAGGAGATGTTGTACAAAGAAGTCTCTGTGTGTAAAGCTAAAAATAATGCCTTCCACCGCAGCTGTCAGATCTCATTTGTGCTTAAGCATATTCAGACTTACACTAGTGTTAACGACGCTAAACACTGTTGCTTCTCATAAATCTGACCGACTGAATATGAACAGACTGAATAGCAACAACATTTATTTATAAAGCACATTTAAAAACAACATAAACTGATCCAAAGCAGCCAGTGTGGAACAGATAGATGTAAATAATTAGAAAATCTGAGTGCTCCAGCCTAGTCAACCCTGAATTTAAGCCAGTTGAGGAACACTAATATAAGGGAAGTATGGTTCCTGTTTTTAGACTGTGTCAAAAGCCTTGTGGCTGCATTTTGAGTTACTTGGGAGCGAGATGATGTAGACTGAATTACAGAAATAGATGACTAATGCATGGATGACTAATTCCAAATCTTTGCTTGACAGAATATGCTTTAGTTTTGCAATTGATTTCATGTCAAAGAAGTCAAAGATCACTCCAAGGTTTTTGTAAATTTATAGTGGAACTAACTGGACTTTTAGGACAGGGAAAGAACAGATGGGACAACCTAAAATCAAACATTTGTTTTATTTTCATTAAGCTGACAAAAATTGTTCACCATCCAACTCTTAATATCATTAATGCACTTGAACAAGACATTAAATGAAAATGTAGTGCCAGGCCTTACTGGAAGGTAAAACTGGGAATTGTTAGCATAACAGTGACAAACAATTTTATATTCCCGAAGAATGTAGCTAAAAAGGAAGTATATAAAGGGGGAATAATAAAGGTCCCAAAACGGATCCCTGGGGCACGCTACACAATAAAGGAGCAGATGATGAGGAAAAAAAAAAGTCAAATTTACAAAAAAGGTCCTGTTCTCAATGTAAGAAGCAAACCCTGTGCAGTGCCCTAGATACCTACCATATGACATTAGTGAAGAATATAACAGTCAATGGTATCAAATGCCACGCTCAGATCCAACAAAACTAAAGCAGCACATGAGCCTGAATCCAGAGCAAGCAAAATAGAATTTGTGATTATAAAGGGATCTAAAACCAGATTGAAATGACCAAAATGTTAAAATAATTCAAAAAGACAAAACTATTTTCAAAAATATTACTTTGTGCTGCAGGATAATTTATTTATTTATTTTCCCCCAGCAGAGTTTGCACATGTTTAAATCTAGCTGGCTCAAAACCTTTGGCTAGAGAGCTGTCTTTACTACAGCTGTCACCATAGGACTAACAGCAGAATAAACATCTTTAATATCCAACAATAACAATATCTAACTTGGAGCCAGAACACTTAGACAAACACAAAAGCCTCGAAACTGGTGGATGAAGGGAGAGAAAGGGTGAGAGCAATCAGATTCAAACACAACTGGATAGTGGTCAAACATACATGGCTCAATAACCTCCAAATCTGAAATAAAAATTTTAAAAAACACAAGATCTATTGTATGACCACAGTTGGATTGGTGTTAAAATTTCTAAGAATCAATTAGCACGAGTCACCATTTTTGGAGCTTAACAAAAGTGTTGTCATTGCATGGTAAACATAGCATGAATATTGTTCAAAACACTTAATTTTGGAATTAAATTTATAATCAATTTCGAATCAGTTGTAATTATTGTGTTACCGTCCAACCGTGTCAAATCTAAGACAAATGTACAGCACCATAAGTACAGTCTATATGACTCTATGTTGTTGATTTGTCTCAGGGTTCATGGGTCAGATCTCTCTGCTGCTATGAGTCCTCATGCCTGGATCTTTTGCGCCCTTCTCTGCGTCCTCACTTGTGCACGGAGCAAGAGTGCATACAAAGGGCCCGTCCTGAGCCGAAAGCGGAGGCTGGTAGAGGACGCAGCCGATGGGGCCCCAAGAAAGTGCTCTTATACATTCTTGGTCCCAGAGCAGAAGATCACGGGGCCGATCTGTGCCAGCCAGGGCCCTTCTCTGCCAGATAAAGAGCGTGTGACGCAGTCGGATATAGCTGATGTCCGGGAGCTCTTGACCAAGCAGAGACGTGAAATGGACACACTCCGGATGATTGTGGATGTGGATGGAAACATGGTTAACGAAATGAAACTTTTACGCAAAGAGTCGCGCAACATGAACTCCCGCGTCACACAGCTGTACATGCAGCTTCTGCACGAAATCATTCGCAAACGGGATAATTCGCTGGAGCTGGCGCAGCTGGAGGGACGGATCCTCAACGGCACAGCCGAAGCGCTGCGGCTGTCTGCCCTCTACAGGGAGCTGGAGGTGCGCTTCTCCGCGCTGGCCGCGCTGGTCAATAACCAGTCGCTGCTGATCGCGGCTTTGGAGGAGCGATGCCTGCAGGTGTATGGGAATCACAGACGAGAGCCGCTGCCTCCGCCACTCGTGCAGGTCGTGCCTGAGAACATTCCCGTGTATGTGCCTCGCTTCTCCAATGAGATCCAGAGGAGTCAAGGCTGGCCCGTTCCAGAGGGCAGGAGTTCCAGGACGGCTCCGGCACCCACAGGAGGTTCCCCTCAGGGGAACGTCAGTCTGGAGGGTAATGAAGCCATTACAGAGCAAAACACACACCATCTGTGTTTGCCAACCAGCACTCTTGTCATTTCCATTAGTTTCACTACACTGCATTGAAAATCAACACTCATATGCACACCAGACACATCACATTTAAAGAATAAGTCACATTTAAGCAATAGAATCATCCTGAAATACCAGAGGCTGCTGTATCAGGACTGCATTTCTAGGACCATAGTTTCTTGTGACAGCGCCACCTAGACAATTCTACTCCATCAGACCTGATTCTAACCTGAAACAAACAGGTGCAAAACTAGACCCATTAGTATTATATTTTTTTAACACAGCCATCTGTTACTTGAATGTGCAAGGATTTTGGTGTTTGTCGCTTCCAGTTATTTTAGCTGTACAAAACTCTGTTAAGACGCTTGATGTTGCAAACTGGCTTTAGTTATCAAATTATCTCATTTATTATCGCAATCATAAATACACTGGTCAGCAGTGCAAACCATTTATACTGTTTCAAGAAGGTTACCGTCAGTTATATGTAGGGTTTGATATTGCATGATATTGCTTGATGTTAGTAACTCTCCACAATTTTAGTTTTCTGAGACATGCAAAATAATCAGACAATAAAAATTAATTGTGAACTTATGTACCTTAAAGAGTAAAGCATTGTGCTTGCAATTCTAAGTTCATCAGTTCAATTTAAACCATAGGCCTGCGCAGATTATTACTCAGTCAAGAAAACTGAGCTAGTTCTCTCTCTTGTTAGCAGCTGACCTTATACACATTAACAGGTATCTGGTAATCTGAAAGGCAGAAGAGCATAACTGAAGATATATGTCAGTATTGAAGAGCTTTATTGATGCTCGTTCCTCATAAGCGGTGTGCGTTCACTCATTTGTGTGTGCTGGTGTCTCGAGGTCCCTTTCGGGACTGTCTTCAGGCGATGCAGGCAGGACACTCCACCAGCGGGACATATCTTCTGAAGCCGGACGGGACAGAGATGCCTGTGCAGGCCTGGTGCGAGCATGACGTGGACAGAGGCGGCTGGACGCTTATCCAGAGGAGGAAAGATGGGTCCATCAACTTCTTCAGAAACTGGGACAGCTACAAGGTAGCGATGTCTGATTCACAATGAATTGCTCTTTTGAACCAGTTGTTTTGAATGATTCAGTACCAGTTGACTTTGTCATCAATAACAGTGGGATAAATGACAATATTCCAATGAAAATGAGACAAAAACACATGGCGGAGTAACAGTGCAATCTTTGGCAAATATTAAAAAGCAATAGAGTGCTCCAGTAGTGACACATTTTTGTAAGCAAACCCATAAGTTTGCATCACTCTGGTTCCCTTGACAAAAACCCAGAAGGATTTTTCCTTTGGCTTTTGGATTATTGAAGAAAATATGCCCTGTGACCCAAAAAAGTTTGTTATATGTTTCGTTCACTATCCAGGTTCGTTGAAAACACATGCTTCTACCTATGTTTCTGCAAAACTCAAAATACTTACCTATACGAACAAATCGCTGCAGTTTCCAGTCGAAAGAACACTAGTGGCAGTAAAACTCTGACAACTTTTATTCCTTTTCACATAAAGTATGATTTACAGGGCCAGACTTTTGATTAAGAAAGCCTAATTTTCGCTCAATTCCTTGCACAATAGTATGTTATGACCTCACAATGATTTTAACATGCTGTGAGATTTGAAAACAGGCACTTTTGAACATTAGCGTTGCATATCCAGCTTCACATGTTTGGGTTTTCTAACGCAGTAGGTTTGCTTGATAGTGTTGCACTTGTGAGATGAAGCACTCCGGTACGAATCCTGTGAAACTAAGGTTCGACAAAACCGCTCAAACCCGCGTAGAAGCAAATTAAAATAGCACTGCTGCATCAGCGAATTCCTGTACTAATGTAACAAAAACATGGCCTCGGTCACATATTGAGTGCATGTTTTAGCACTACTTGCGGGATATTTCACTTTAAAACTGCCACAAAACATGCTATAAGACGCATAATATCGGTGCTGCAGAAACTTTGCCACAGGCATGTATTTTCAATAGCCTGGGTTGCTTGTTCATCATGTTAATCTTCACAAATGAACACAACTTTTGTGAATTTTTAAGCCTAAAGGCAACTGGCAGAAGTGAAAAGCTAAACAACAATAAACGAACTACACCACGGTCACATGACTTCAACATCACCATCATTAAACTTATATTTCTGGAAGTTTGAGTAAGAATAGTTTGATTCGAAACACAACGACTAGTGAGTAGATGAGTTTATCTGTTTGGCATGATGTTGTTCAATGTCCCGACAAAATCTGTGGTGCCATTTAGACACTTTTGAAGACAAATAAAAGCTTAAAAAACACACACACAAGCAGGAATTGCTAATGTATTTTATATCGTGGAATAAAACATGGAAATATCTTGATCTTGTGTTCAACACAGACCTCATTTCAGGCATTTAACCAAAAACCCACTAAAAAAACCCACTGGCTTCAGAACGATGGAACTGGAGCTAAATGCAACTGGTTTCCAGGTTTTGCCTACAAAAATACCTCATCCCTGCAGCACTCTATACAAACAATTCAACGATTATATGAGTTGGACCGTGTCTCTATGAGCTGCGATTTGCACATTTTCTTCAGCAAACGGACCTTTATGAGCCTCTGTCAGAGAATCAGACTCAGAGGAACACTAGTAATGAAGGTGGAGATGATGTAGCTCCCAAACAGCTGGATCTGGTTTTCAGGATTTGCGCCTCGCGTCTGTTTGTTTTAATTGCGCTCGTGCCTGTGTGTCAGTGGTTCTTTCATTCTGAGCCTCGCACACACACACACACACACACGTTTGTTTTTGTGAATTGTGGGGACATTCCATAGGCATAATGGTTTTTATACTGTACAAACTATATTTTCTATCGCCCTACACCAACCCTACACCTAAACCTACCCCTTACAGGAAACTTTCTGCATTTTTACATTTTCAAAAAACTTCATTATGTATGATTTATAAGCCTTTTGAAATATGGGGACGGGGTAATGTCCTCACAAGTCACCTTCTCCTTGTAATACCTACGTCATACCCATGTCATTATACAAATTTATGTCCTCATATGTCACAAAATCACACACACACACACACACACACACAGTGAAGCCTCCTAAACCTCAACGTCACACACTTTCCAGCGAAGCCAAAGCATATGATGATGAGCTGCTGCTGCAGGTGTGTTTGCTTTAACTAAACTCACACGTTTATTGCTGTAGTGAAATAATAACAATCGGCTGCAGTATGTGCTGAAATCAGCAGTGATGTCTTTAAAATCCCTCATCAGCCCAAAGCCCCGTTGTTCAAAGAAGCCTGAGGTTACTTTGTATTTTTCCAGTATTTCAAAAGTCAAATGTGGTGGTAATAAAAACAGCGTCCAGTGACTGCCGTAAATCGCTGCGTTCTGCTCTCTTTTTCTTGTCCTCCAGAAAGGCTTTGGAGACGTGGATGGTGAACACTGGCTGGGTCTGGAAAACATCTATAACCTGGGCAAACAGGAAGACTACAAGCTGCTGGTGGAGCTGGAGGACTGGATGGGGAAGAAGGTTTACGCGGCCTACAGCAGCTTCCACCTGGAGCCCGAGAGCCAGTCGTACCGTCTGCGTCTGGGAATCTACCAGGGCAACGCCGGGGATTCACTGACCAGCCACAACGGCAAACAGTTCACCACGGTGGACCACGACAACGATGCCTTCTCAGGTGATAACATAAAGATTTGCACTCATGGAAATTACTAAAGCAGTCAAACCTGTTCATTAGAAGGTGGTGTCCCAATACTTTTGGCAGTATAGTGTAGATTAGTTGAGAGGCAGAATGACTAAGACACTGACTGCTGATTGTCTTTCAGGTAACTGTGCTCATTTCCACAAGGGTGGCTGGTGGTACAGCGCCTGCGGTCAGGCCAATCTGAACGGCGTCTGGTACTCCGGCGGAGTCTATCGCAGCCGCTTTCAGGACGGCATATTCTGGGCTGATTACGGAGGGGGATTTTACTCCATGAAGTCTGTGCGTATGATGATCAGACCCATTGACTGAAGCCGGATGGACTGCCTTTAGTACAGTGGAAACAGGTTTTAACCAGTTTGTGTGAGTAATGTTTGGGGTTTGCTTGATTTACAAATGATGTGACAGAGAAATGAAAAGTGTACAGTTACAGATGAAAGTATACCATCACCATTTTGTAATTAAAAACTTTTATCAGTCTTCTCAGTGTCATGCTTTGAGCACATTTTAGCAAACCGAGTCCACAACAAGATGTTTGATAGGGTTTTTCATGATTAGAAATGTCATAAAAGCATCTTCGGTGACTACATGGCAAAAAGGGTTATATTTAAATGCTACCTTAAAAAAACATCTTACTTAGTATTTTTGTTTCTAGTAAAAATTATCTAGAAATTCTTAAGTTAAGATGCATTTACCAAATAAGCATGACATAAGATAATTTGTTTCCAGGAGAAAAAAAAAAAAACTAAATTAAGTGCATTTAGCTTAAAACAGGTCAAATGATCTGTCACTGAGGTAAGTAAAATTCTCTTGTTTGAAGTCTTTTTTTTTTTTTTTTTTTTGCAGTGGAGCTATTTCTACATGGCTTGGTATAAATGAATGTATTTAGGTTAATTCAGTAATGTCAACTTTTTTTCAATGTATCATGAGCTTTCCAGTGAGAACATAATATAACAAGATCTTGATTTAACATTGGAAGCTTTGTTTAAAAGCTTTGTTCTAATTATTACAGAAGTTCATTCAACTCCAAATGCTGCCACTTTCTATCATTCTGTCATTTTGATCAAACACAGTGACTCTAGAAACGTTCAAACATGTATTTAGGTGAAAAACAGCTGTCCATACGCCACAGTTTCTCCCACCTCCCATTTATTTTGGTGGCTTTTTAAGTGTTATAGGGACAGAAGAACAGGGCACAGACAATGAGAAACACATTGCTGGGCTCCAGACAGCGCTGCAGGGGGAAAGTGGGTAAGAGGAACCGCTGGATGGAAACGGGCCAAATGTCTGTGGTTGTTGTGTGTTTTTCCTTCTCCTCCATCAGTCCAGCTACTGGCTAATGCGCATGTTCTCTGTGCAGACGTTTAACGGACTTTAGCTTTGAGTAAAAGCTTCTGCTTCATCAATGCATGGAACTGTAGATTTATTGCTTTTGTAGTTGAAAGGTTGGCTTCATTACTTCAATAATAGTGTTACAAAAGGCTTTTGATTCAAACTTACCATTCTTGTTCATTCATTTTTGATTAACTGACTTTCAGAAATGCAAATTAACTCTCGATACCTTGGCAGGAAACCTGAAGCAATGAAACGAAGGACCAGACTTGTGTTATGGTCAGTTTGTGGTCTGAAAAAGACTCTGCTAACATGGAGCAAGAATAGCGTGGGGAAAACACCCTGAATGGATGGTCCATCCATCAATCCCAGATTTAAAGACTTCTTCCTAAAAACACACAAAGAGTGGAAAAGTACAAATGCAACACAAAGAAATTTGAGCGTTTTAACAGCTTCTTCTCAAACTGATGATCAAATAGACAAAGAACCAGCCAAGCACCAATAACACACCACCGCTACAACTTTAATACGTCTTTATGGAGTGTTTATTGCCATATAAAAGGAGAAAAAAAATCAGACAAAAGGGTTTATAGGTTCTGCTCTTTAATTTGTCTTTTTTCATTACAATGTTTTTTAAAGAATGTCTAGAGGGAGCTCTGGGCACTTGTTATGTGTGTTTTTGGTCCTTCTGGGTGGTTTCTAGGTGTTTTCTTCCTGTCTGGCATGAAAAGAGTCTCTCCTGGTCTTCTGGTTTGTAGATGTGACTCTGTTTTCTGGTCCAACAGATGAAAACAGTGCATCTGATCTGCATTAGCAGAAGTAGGAATCATTTATGCCTGGAGCACAAACGCTGCACTTGGTAAAATAATCATATTAAATGCACACTTCACATACATTTTCATTTATTCACAGAAGTAATGTGTATTTTGTAGCACAGTGGTATGTTCTTGATGGTATACTCCTCCTGTCTGTATTCAGCACATACTGTAAGTCGCTCTCACAGCATATAGACACTCAGAGCGTCCAGATGCATAAACGCAAACCTCAAATTAACATAAACGTGCTGGTTGCATTAGCACATCCCTGAAGCACACAGGGAGCCAGTGTGATCCCCAGCGTTTCCAGAAACTCCTCTGGTTTCTCAGCCTGAAGGAAAAGCCTTCTTTCAGCACTGGCATAGGGTGAGCCGGGCCTGAAAGCTGACTGGTGGTCGCACCGTTTGAGCAGGTCTGGTGAAGCGTGACCCTGTAGAGCGGTTGGTGCGCTGGGACTGCTGGCTCTCAGGAGGTGCTTGTGGGTGAAGGTGACATCTTTGGCCCACGTGCGGAGACCACACGGCTGTCCTGGACGTCTGCTGAAGGGAGTCATTCTGAGAGCCTAGAGTGGAAAAGAACTCGACACGGAGAGCTGAGAGATGCTGTGAAAAACCTCACAGCAGAATTCCCACCGGTCTTTCTGGAATCTGCAGAAGCTGGAAAGTCCAACCAGACATTTTTTGACAGACATCACAAACATATAACATACATACATGAACAGACTTTATCATAAGGAATTGACTGAATGAATTCAGTTTTGGATGCCAAGTGCCACTTACTGGATAATGTTGGTGATTGTTAATCTATGCTGTCCTACAAAAATACCAATAAAAAAAGACTGGAAATAAAATAAGTGGGTGTTTCACACTAGGACTGAAATTTCCACATGCTAAGATAATGCAATGTCTGACTATTGGTTTATATGATTGTGCAGCCATGCACCTGTTTTCTACCTGAATGAATCAGTGTTTTTGAATGTATTGGTGGAGTGAATGATTAAGTGACTGACTCATAAAGACAGCGACTGTGTCTGAAATCACCCCTCATTCATTCTTCCCTACGTGAGTCCACTAATAAATTCCACTTGAAGGATCAATCATTTCCATCAAACATGGTTTTGTCAAAACATCCTAAATTGTAATCTTTATATTGTAGTTTTGTAGTTTTCATTCTTGCTTTCATTATTTGAATGCTGGATATTTATGAGAAATATCTGAAATGGTAAAATGCAATAAACAGGAAGCTGCAGCAAGATATGTTTGAAAACCTCAGATTCATCCAGAATGATTATTTTATGCTCCGGCTTTTAACCCAGCATATAGTGACAAAAAATAACATTTCTTGTATTGGTCCCGGTAGAAGAATCAGTCTTCAACATCATTACGTCTTCAGTAAACACCTGCATTTCCAGATGCTTCAGTGAGAGTAATTCACATTCAAATACAGTGAAACCTGAGTAAATGTGAAATGCTCTTGAGTATTGACATTCTCAGATACCAGGTCATGGGCAGAAAGCTTGTTGAAACACAAAGATCTGCCATGAGACATAGAATAAAAATGTCGGGAAGGCATTACACAGTGTTTTACAGAGAATATGATGCTGTAAAAAAGACGTTTATTATGTGATGAGATGTTTGTTGTTCATTTTACAACCGTAGTAGTAACAGACTTCTAATAAGTCCATTTAAACACTTTAGAAATGAATGTTTGAGGTGATTCGGTTCAGTTCAATAACAGCGCAGTTCATTAATTGTGCATACACACTGTATATACTAGTGGTGCAACGGATCACAAAACTCACGGTTCGGATCATACTACGGATTTTGAGTCACGGATCGGATCATTTTTCGGATCAGCAAAAAAAAAAATGCTTTTCATTTATTACTAAAAGCTTACTTCTATACCCCAGCAGAAACTACTAGCTTAACTACTATACAACAAGAACAATTGCAAAAATTACAAGCATAGATGAACAGCCTAAAACATAAAATTATAGGCTATATAAAGACAGTAACAGTAGTATTCAGGTGCAGAAATGTAATAATTAAGTGTAAAACAACACAATAATGCTTACTGCATAAGTTAAATTCAGATTAATCTTTGTTAAAGCTGTGGTGTTGTTTGATTAGCAAACAAGACAGTAGGCATTTTAAGGCTGCTGTCTCTTTAAGACTAAATGCACGGACCTAATACTGACACACATTCCGTTTCTTTCTTAGTTAAATTAAGACATGGACATAACCTACTGTGTTTACCAGACTACTTGCCAAAATGGGTATTTTCACATAACTTTGCATGCATGTATCCATCCATTGAGGCGTTCTGAACGCATCTGAATCACATGCACTCTCTCTCTGCGCGTGCATGCAGCACGGTTCCGTGTTTGCGCCAGCGGCTGAGCGCAGAAAATAGCGTGCGAGTCCCGATTCGATTTCTCCTTCATCTGAATGGTGTGAAATTGCTTGAATGTGTAATTTGGCAAGACAAAACACGTGCAAATGATAACTTTCAGTTTATACTGGTTGAACTAAACAGTTAATCCGCGAATCACATGCGTGCCGAACCGTGGGGACTGGTCCGTACGGATCACGGATCATCTATGATCCGTTGCACCCCTAGTATATACAGTGTACTGTGCGCATACATCTGTGTATGTGTGATGGGGTGACAAACTCCACTGCAGACTGAACAAGCACAAGGGAATATGCCACCACCTCGTGGGAGAAATATAAGCGCTTAACTAAGGAAGACTGAGTGAGTATCAGGATCTTGTTTTTAAAGTCATTTCACAATCACATGCAACACAAGCAGAATTATAATATACGTTTCACATGGGAATTTACATGGGAAATGTGTGTTTTTGGAACATTTTCATGTGCAACGCATACGCTTCACATGTGATTTTCACATGTTCATGAATCACATGTATATGTGGCCATATGTGACCATGTGTTTTTGCACATGTGAAATTCATGTGGTTTTTCTGTGAGGGTTAGTCCTCCCCATGCAACGCTTTAAAGGGATAGTTCACCCAAAAATGAAAATTCTGTCATTAATTACTCACCCTCATGTCCTTCCAAACCTGCAAGACCTTCGTTCATCTTCAGAACACAAATTAAGATATTTTTGATGAAACCCTAGAGCTTTCTGACCCTGCATACACCCTGCAATGCAACTGACACAGTCAAGGCCCAGAAAGGTAGTAAAGACATCGTTAAAATAGTCCATGTGACATCAGTAGTTCAACCGTAATGTTATAAAGCACAGGGCCCTGCCTCCACCTCGTATCAAAGCAGCACGGCACTTTCAATCTGCTGCAGAGACAAGGAAAAATAGGAAAGAAAGTGAGCAAGATAAGGGTGTCATGATTGTGGACTGTTTTTTGTTGTGTTTTTTGCTCCCCATGTGTTCTGTGACCCAGTTTCTCCCCAGTCTGATTGTTAATTGGTTTCCAGGTGTGTCTCCTTAGTTCCTTCGTTATCCTGTCTTTAAAAGCCCCAGTCCATTCAGTTTGTGTTTGTCAGTCCTTGAATTGTCTTCCCTGCCTGTGATCTGTGTTACTCCTCGTCTCCTCGTTCCTTGCTCCAGCGAACGTGACAGAAGGACCAACCAATACAGTTACCTCCATGTGTGTACTCTCCGTTTTTCTTTCTGTTTTTTACTCTTTCCGTTTTGTTTTCGTTGTGTTTTTCCCATATGGGTCCCCTCCTTCACCCGGAATTCCTCCTCCTCCTGCTGGAGCAGGGGGAGAGATCGCTCGAGGGCCATACCAGACTGTTTCTGGTACTGGCCAACCTCTCCAGCTACCCGGACGATGTGCTCTGTGCGTTCTATGACGCCAGCTTGAACATCGCGTACAGAGTGCCGTCGTCCGAGGATGGCCCTCGAGCGAATTTCACCGCGTTTGTGGAGTGGACACTGGCGAGACACGGATCCCCGTTCACCGTCTGTCACGAGGGGGATCTCGCCAGTGCCACCCCGGACCCAGTGCCCAGCCCACCATCTCCCCGCTGCGCGGAGCGCATGCCCGAGCCCACCGCGACTGACGAGCCATCGCCGCACGGAGCGACAGTGCTGAGGATCGCCGAGGAGCCAGAGCCGCTGATGACGTCAGTCAAGGTATGTGAGCCGGCAACAATGCCCGCCACGAGGGAGAATACCGCGGACAGTGAGAGTGCGGAGAGGAGCTCCGCCCCCTGCACCGCGGCTGAGGGTGAGCTGAGTATGGCGCGTGGATTGTGCCACAGCAAGGGCGTGAGGGCTTCTGTTCCCGAGTTTGGCCCAGGCAGGGCCACAGATCCCAAGTCCAGCCCTCCTGAGTCCCCTTTGTCTCCGCTGGTCCCATCCAGCCCTCCTTCGTCTCCGCTGGTCCCAGGCAGCTCCGCGCCTCCAGAGCGCCCTCCAGTGCCTGCTTCTCGAAATTGTCCTCCAGAGCCCGCGCCTCCAGAGCGCCCTCCAGGGCCTGCTCCTCGAAAGTGCACTCTTGTGTCGGCTCCCGTTCCTGAGTTCATCCCTGGGACCCGGAGGCTCACAAATGACCGCCCTCCCACCCACTCCTGCCTCCTCCACCACTGTCGTCTGGCAGCCCCTCCGCTCGCCCTCAGCTCCCCATCTGTACGGTGCAAGCCCTGCGGGACTGCCATCTTCCACTGATCCAAATAATTAGTAATTCCTTCTGAAGAATTTGGTAATACTTGAATCATTACTAGTGGGTTACCATGACCTTCACTTTAGAATTAATTATACATTATGTATTATTCATATTAATTATGAACCTGTATGCAGTAGTTCTTAGGGAGGTATGAAAAAA
>JAFVLL020027978.1:0-18775 GCA_021397915.2 Tor tambroides
ATGAAACAATTGTCTCTGCTGACATGTAAGTAAATCCATTTTTCTGATTTGACATGTCATTGTTTGCATGTAACAACGTTCCCAAAAGGACAGTGAACACGTCTATGAGGAATTCCCCGGTGTTACAGAGTTTATGGAGACCAAATGCGAATGTCAACACACTTTTGTTGAAACGAAACCATGTTGGGACACCCTATACTATTCATAGCATGATGTCTGTTGTTACAAGTGTCCATGAAACTGACTTTACTACTGTATTTTGACATAGTTCAAAGTGAAACAGCTTGATGAACAAGTAAAAGGGTGGGACTTGATTTCGGATTGTGAGTATTGCATGGATGCAGCTCTGTATGTGATTGGCTTAAAAACTGAACTGGCTTAAAAATGTCGGTCCCACTTTATATTAGCTGGTCTTAACTACTATGTAATCACATTTAAATTAATAATTTGATACAATGCACTTACTGTGTACATACATGTTTTTACATTGTACTTATGTTTTAGAAATACCTGCATACCTTACGTTACAGCTGTAATTAATTTCTGTAATTACATTGGTAACACTTTATTTTAGGGTCTCTTAACTAGTTGATTATTAGCATGCATATTACTATAATATTAGCCATTTATTTGTACTAATTAAGCACATATTAACGCCTTATTCTGCATGACCTTATTCTACATCCCTAATCCTACCCAATACCTAAACTTAACAACTACCTTACTTACTATTAATAAGCAGCAAATTAGTTAGTTAATTTATTGAGGATAAAGTCGTAGTTAATAGTGAATAAGTGTTCCCTATTCTAAAGTGTTACCATTACATTTAAAATAACACTGTTGACCCATCCCTTAACCCACACTTAAACCTACCCATACCACCTAACCTGTCCCTAACCTTACCCGTATCCCACCTCAATAGCAGCAAAAGTGTTTTGGGTAAAACTTTATTTTAAGCTGTCCCTGTTACACGTTACATGTACTTTCAATTATAATAACAATTAATTATGCATAATTACATGCAAGTAACCCTAAGTCAAACCCCAATCCTCACCCTATAGTAAGTACATGTGGTTAATTAATATTACTCAGTACTAAAATGTATAATTACATTGTAACAATGACACCTTAAAATAAAGTGTAACGTGTTTTGCAATACAGTATGAACACAATGAGTACACTGCACTTATTTTTTGATGTAAGAAAAAAAGTATGTATGTATATATACAGTACACACACACACACACACACACAAATTCAACTGTCGATTTTGATTTCATGCCAACTTTAAAGCCAAAACGCAGACTGAGGTGAAGTAAAAAGTCTGTTAAATGAAAAGTCTCAATCTCTCTTGCTTTTTTCAAATGACACAATACAAGTGAACTGTGCCTTTTTAGATGGTGTGAGGTGATGATTATAAGGTGACCTATCTGTTCATCAGTCTCTCGGTGGCCGCAAACTCTTCTTGGAAACTGCAAACATAATGGATGAATGGCTGCTTGTGGCAGACAGGTTTAAAGTGTTGAAACTCCAGTTAGAGGCAACAAACGGCTTCAGTGTGACGGTGACAGTCAGTTGCAGTTTATATTCAGAACAGTGGGAGTTTCGAAAACGTTTGTGTCACTACTGTGTGACTAAACTCATGAATAATACATAATGGCATGAATTAGTAAGCAAACATAAGTCCTAGCTTCACCTCTGAGGTATTTCAAGCTCGAAAATCTCTAATATTTACAAAAAGACACTGTGGTTCACTACCACTAACATACCATGGCATTAATAATTTGTTATATTTTGTACTTTTCTCAAATCTGCTCAGGGTTCAGAGGTTGTTTTCAAGAGTCACCCTAGAAATTCAATGCCCTTAGAATATCAGGACCTAGATTTACCTTTTAATTCAAAGGATGCTGTTTTTTACTATATAGTGTCCACATCATCTTGGCCCATTAGGATCCATGCAGATCAGGTGGGTGCCCCCTTCTGGCCTCACTATGTCCTCCAGCAGAAACCTTATTTTCACCAGGTCTCCCAACCAGGTATTGACCAGACTCCAGGTTGCAGGGTGATATTCTTTGATATACATACAAATACCATGTGACACCAAGGTGCGTAAACAGTCGCGACATTTACATCCAAGCAAATAATCCATTGATTCCTCAATCAGACTGAAAAGCCTTCACGTAAACACCTTAAACTGAGCTCAGTCCGAAAGAAATTTTGATCGGATTGGAAGGGGTGGTGTAGACCATTTCTAATCCAAACCAAGAGTACATGTAAACACTTGATCGGATTAAAACCCGAAACTGGAAAGTACTAAGCATGTGCAATGATGTAGAAATGGCGTAATGATGTATGACGCGTGGAAAGAGCTGTTGTTTGTGTAGAATGTAGTGTCATAAATGACTGTCATGTTATTCTAAAATTCTCCTTCCACTCATCATCTGTGAAGTGGAGCAGAACAATGTCCCATCAGTCCTGCAGCACAGCACAAAGCTTTACGTGCTCGTCGTCTCCTAATTAGAACCCGAAATAGATAAATATTCTGCTCTTTAGAACAAACAAAAGAGGCCAGGTTTTGTTTTGTTATATTATTTTTTTGTTGTTGTTTTGTTGTTTTATATTCTTTGATATTTCATCTGCAGTTCTCACTCTGTACACTATATGTTTATATACCACTTTTCACAATACATGTTGTTTAAAAGTAACTTCAAAGGCAATAGTTGTTTTTTAGTTGGTTTTGTTTTGTTTTTTGTTTTGTGTTTTTGTTTTTTGTTTAAGTCGTTTTGTTTTGTTGTCCAGCTAACAGTAGTAGAACTGCTTTTACCTTGTTTTATATGCAACTTTATAGAAAATAATTTTGTCATTTAGCTTACCTAATTGCACTGATTTGTTGTTGTTTTCGTTTTGTTTTGTTTTGATCCTCCAACAACGAGTAGAAGAGTAGAAGTTTCTACTCTAAACATGAAGTGTCAACGGTAAACATAGCCAATGGTGATAGTGTGACAGACGTGTAATGCATTGCACATTTAAAACATTTTTATGAATGGTTCCACTAACGTAGTGCTTTAAAACAATGCTGTTTAAGAACTTTAGAACATGAACTTTAGAACATGAACTTTAGTATATGCGGAAAAATGCATACTTTTTTGTTATACTCTTTAATATTTAATGCCTGCTTATTGACTTTTAAAAATAAACCCAGACTGAGAAATATTTGGAGTAAAAAGTGTGACGTCCCGTATTTATTGTGTGATCCTTGTTTGAGCAAGAGGGTGTCTTTCTTTGTCTTTTCGTTTATTTGGCCATATCCCCCCCTAGGAGCAGGATTTTTATTTTATCTAGAGGCATATAGTAGATACTTTTTGCCCGTTTGTATGAGTTGCTCATTGCATCAAGTTATTTCTTTCATTACTTTTTCATTTGAGATATTATTTTTGTATGCCTAAGCCTGTATGTTTTTTAAACAGACCAAAATAAAATTCCTTTTCTTTTTTGCTTTACTCGTGTCCTGAATCCTTCACTCAACCAGCTCCATTACACATGCTGAGATATTACCATCTGATACCATCACTTCACCATGGTACCATTAAAACACGTTTTCATGCAATGTGAGTTTTTCTTCAAAAGTCTTTTTTTTTTACCTTACTGATTAGTTATTGATCACTGATTATATGTTTTTATGTCTCAGCATTAAGGGACAACCGGATTGAACTGGTTCGAGCCTCTTGGAAGGAGCTGACCATCAGCATCAATGACGTTACTCTATCAGATGAAGGACAGTATACATGCTCGCTCTTCACCATGCCTGTCAAGACCACCAAGGCCTTCCTGACCGTGTTAGGTAAGACCTCTCGTAGATCAGTCTCCCTCTCATCCTAATCAATCTGTGCTTTTAAGGTCAACACACTCATCACTGATCTGGGGTCAGTGAGTTCTCTACTATCACATGATCTTGTTTTTGCACCTTGGTGGCACAGGGAGCGATGTAAATGAGATAATTTCACACTGGCTGATGGAGCCATTAGATGTGTCACTGTGTGCTTTGGTTTATGATCAGCTTGTGCTACAATCTGCACTCCTTACTCCATACACTGTATGTTTATGTACCACTTTTCACAATACATGTTGTTTAAAAGTAACTTTATAGGCAATAGTTTGGTTTTTAGTTGTTTTTGTTTTACTTTGTTTTGCTTTGCTCTGATCATCCAACATGATGGGACTACTTTTACCTTATTTTTATACAGCTGTTCACAATACATATTGTTTACAAGTACATTTAAAAACAATAGTTGTTTTTTGTTTTGCTTTGCTTTGCTTTGTTTTGCTTTTTGTTTTGTTTTGTTTTGTCCAACAGTGGTGAGACTACTTTTACTTTCTTTATTTGTAGTTTTTTTAAACAATACATATTGTTTACAAGTACCAGACAATAGTTGTTGTGTCCAACAGTGGTGGGACTACTTTTATGTTCAACTTTACGAACAATAGTTTTGTTGTGCATTTTGTTTTGTTTTATTTTTGTTTTAAATCGTCCAACAGTAGTGGGATAACTTTTTCTTTGTGTTTACATTCAGCTTTTTACACAGTACATACTATGTACAAGTACCTTTACAGACAATAGTTGTTTTCTTGTATTTTATTGTAGTTTTGTTTTGTTTGTTGTTTTGTTTTTGTTTGTAAACAAGTACCTTAAACAATAGTTGTCATTTTTTGTTTGTTTGTTTTCATTTTGTGTTTTTTTTTATCAATCAGCAGTGATTATTGTCATATTCAACTTTACAGACAATAATTTTGTTTTGTATTTTTGTATTTTTTCTTTGTTTACTTACAGCTTTTTATACAATACATGTTGTTTACAATTACCTTTACAGACAATAGTTGTTGTTGTTGTAGTTTGTTTGTTTGTTTGTTTTTGTTGTTGTTTTTGTATTTTATTATAATACTTTTGTTTTTGTTTCTTGTTTTGTTTTGTTTTGTTTGGAAACAAGTAACTTTACAAACAATAGTTGCCATTTTTGTTTGTTTGTTTTCATTTTGTGTTGTTTTGATCATCCAACAGTGGTGGTAATACTTTTACCTTATTTTTATATACAACTTAACAGACAATAATTTTGTTTTGTTCTGTTTTGTTTTGTTTTGTTTTGTTTTAAATCATCCAACAGTGGTGGGAATTATTTGTTTCTATAAAGCTTTTTTATACAGTACATAATGTTTATAAGTATATTTACAGATAGTAGTTGTTTGTTTGTTTGTTTGTTTGTTTGTGTTTTGTTTTGTTTTGTTTTGTTCATCCAACAGTGCTGGGACTACTTTTACAGAAGGATAAACTTCTGATTTGGAGATATAGATGTAAAACTTGTGGGTGGATTTTTTTATTTATTTATTTTATTTTATTTTATGTTGTAACACAGTTTTTGTTGGTGGTTTGGTTTGAGGTAGAAAAGACTTTGTTAGAAACCAAAACTCATTTGCGTCCTCCATCTCCATCTCCAACAAATTCCTTTTCCAGTAAAATCACAAATACAGCAGAATATGCCACTGTATTGATATATATCTACTGACAAACTTATATATAAACTGACAAACATGTTTTCTATTAAAAAATGTCAGTCGAGCAACATTTGAACTTCAGGCAAGAAATATTCCTCTGAATCACATTCAGGCAGGGGCTGAGCCCTGAAATCGTAGAATCACGCGTGTTTCCATCAGTGCTGCCTATAATCCTCCTCCTCTGTTTGTATATAGGTGTTCCAGCGAAACCAGAAATCACAGGCCTCTCGAGACCTGCCCAGGAGGGGGAGGACGTCACACTGACATGCGCCACATCTGGCAGCAAACCGGCTGCTGACATCCGATGGTTCAGAAACGACAAGGAGGTGCAAGGTAAACAAATCCCCCGGATAGCCTAGAGCTGATTGTGTGCAATGAACAGTTGCACATTTTGTCAGTGTGCAAGTGGTACATGGTGCACCTTTACACCAGCACCTTCATGAATTGTGCAGCTCTTTACGAAGCATCTCACAGTAGTAATCTGTATTTCTCTGCATTAAAAGTGAAGTGTGTCATATACCAGTTTAATGTGCATAAATAGTTTTACAAACAATGTCTGAGTTACAGTTATTAACAAAGGATGTGATTTCATGCACTGATTCAGAGATCTTTCATGCGAGACAAAGATAATTCTTAAAGAAAAGAAAAATCGGAAACACTTTAGTATAGGGACCAGTTCTCACTATTAACTAGTTGCTTATTAATATGCCTATTAATAGCATATTGGCTGTTTATTGGTACTTATAAAGCACATATTCTGCATGACCATATTCTACATCCCTAATCAATACCTAAACTTAACAGCCACTTTACTAACTATTAATAAACAGCGAATTAGTAGTTTATTGAGGCAAAATTCGTCGTTAATGGTTTGTTAATAGCGAGAATTGGACCTTAAAAAGAAAGTGTGGCCGAAAAATCTTTTAAAACTCTAGTTTAAAACATGTACCTAGTTCTTAAAATATAATCTTTGTAGTCATGTTGGTTTTAAGAGGTTTTGAAAAACTTACACAAAAGTTTAAAGAAAAGTTTCCCTTAACTCTAAAAATGTCATGTAATTAAGTAAAAAGTAATAAAAAAAAATTTAAACCTTGAATACATTTTAGAACTAGAATACATACAAAACATCTTATTTTCAAAAAATAAAATAAAATAAAATATATTTTTCAAAGTATTTTTTAAAAATAAATATCATTAACTATTTATTTGTAAATATCATTTACAAACCAAAAGAAAAAATAGTTTTTGAGGAGCTGCGCCACATGACATTTGCAAAGCAAAAAAAAAAAAAACATTTATTTATTTATTTATTTGTTTGTATGTTTGTTTGTTTATTTGTTTGTTTATGTTTTTGAAAGAAGTCTCCTATTCTAACCAAGGCTACATTTATTTAATCAAATATACCATAAAAAAAAAAAATAATAATAATAATAATAAAAATATTGTGAAATATTATTACAAATGACTGTTTTCTATTTTAATATATTTTAAAATGTAATTTATTCCTGTGATGAAATGATAAATTTTCAGTGTCACATGATCCTTCCGAATTCTTAAAAAAACATTTGTTATGCTGCTTACTATTTTAATGGAAATCATAATACATTTTTTTTTAGGATTTTTTTCTTTGATGAATAGAAAGTTAAAAAGAAACAGCATTTATTTTAATTGCAAATCTATTGTACTAATGTAAATGTTTTATTGACACTTCTGATCATTTAAATGCTGAATAAAAGTATTAATTTTTATTTTTTTAAAAAACATATTTTTCTTATTTTAAACACTAGCTCATCTAATGAGGTAAAACAAGTCTACATATTTATCCAAACAATGTACCTTATCAGACAGCAACGATTTTTGAAAAGGAATTGCGTCTCTTGAGTCAATTCGTTTTACGATAGCACAGCACACGGTAACACATCAGTTCAACTTTAACCAATATGTTACCACAGACATCCCTCTGAGGGCTGAGACACGCACATCTCAGGCAGAAGCCCCAGTCGGCTGATCTGGTGCTGGTGATTGATGGCCTGAGACTCCGTCAGACAGGCCCGACTCAGAGATGGCATTCACGCAAGCCGCACTTAAAGGCCAGTGGCACGCAGGAACAGAGCAGCACAGCCGGACTGCCTGTCACTCACTCCAATTCAAAGGAATCTCGCTCTGTGATCTGATCTTGTGAGACGGATTGGATGTGCTTCTGGAGACCAGTACGCAGGCCCAAACAGAATATGTAACACGGTGCGATACCGCTCACTTTAAGATGGTCAGGGAGATACGAAGCCTTGTGGAACGGGTCACGTTGATGGATACCCTGGCTGCCATCGACAGAACTTCCAGTGCAGGCTGTGCTTGCAACTCTTGAAACTTCAGCACAAATCCACAATCTCCTGAGAGCTTGTTTACCACGGGGATTGCCAGTGTGTTTTTTTTTTTTTAGATGCAGTTTACTATATCTAGATCTGTGATAAATATACTACACTAACTTCCTCTGGGCCAATCATTCACTTGCTTTTCATGTTGTTCTACCACATCTGGATGGGATTGCACCAGCCATTCCTGAGGACTTTCTTAAATTGGGACATGAAGTTCACAGCAGACGTTTAGTAACTACTAAGGTATTTGTACCTAAATTTGTATCTAATTTGGTTGCACCGTTTGTTCTTAAAGGGACAGTTCACACAAAAATACTCTCAGAATATCTCAAACAAAATTCAGAAAGGTTTGAAATGAGGGTGAGTAAATTAAGTCAAAATGTACTTTTTTGAGTGAAATTTTTTGGGATCCATTTACTTTTTTAAAATTTGCCTTTAAAAATGTTAAATGTTAATAAATCTAATAATAAATAATAATAATAAATAATAAATAATATTATGTACACTACCAGTCAAAAGTTTTTGAACAGTAAGATTCTTCTGCTCACCAAGCCTGCATTTATTTGATCCAAAGTACAGCAAAAACAGTACAATTTTAAATGTTTGCTATTTAAAATAAGTATTTTCTATTTGAATATATTTTAAAATCTAATTTATTCCTGTGATTTCAAAGCTGAATTTTTAGCATCATTACTCCAGTCACATGATCCTTCAGAAATCATTCTAATATTCTGATTTTCTGCTCAAAAAACATTTACCATTATTATGTTGAAAACAGCAGAGTAGAATTTTTTCATGTTTCTTTGATGAATAGAAAGTTCAGAAGAACAGCATTTATCTGAAATAGAAATCTTTTATAACATTATAAATGTCTTCATCATCACTTTTAATCAATTTAAAGCATCCTTGCTAAATAAAAGTATTAATTTCTATCATTTATTTCCCAAATAAATAAATACATAAAATTATACTGACTCCAGGCTGTGTATGTGTATTTCTGCTTACAGTAAGAGATTTGGATTATAAATCACACTGAACTACAGACCCCTTCAATCATGCGGCTTATCAACACACAAAAACACTTAGAAGACCTTAATAACACTAAGCAACACTGGCAACATTGAAATTTAATCAGAAATGAAAAAATCTACATTTTTCTAGCTGTTCTCTGATAAATGTAATAGATTTTGACTGCTAGAGTTTTACCTAAACACCAGAAGTGTTACAGAGGTCTGTTCTGGAGGAGGGTGAGAAACAGCAGATTGGACTTGTCTGCAGTTCATCTGAGTGAATGAGATAAACAACATACACTCAGTAGAGTGATTAAACAAAATCAATTTGTCATTTGTCATTCACACAACTATATTATTGGTATCAAATGACCCACTGTTATAGAGAAACTGTGAGAAGGACTATTCTGATACCACTGCTTCACCTAAAAATCAATTTTTATTTGATACTTTGGGTGAGTAAATGATGATTAAATAGACTTTATGTTTAAGTGAAGTATCCCTTTTAAAAAATGGGCATTTTGCATCATTTCTTTGCAGTTAAGTTCATCTTCAGAAAAAAGTGATCAATCTTCCTGAAGCGTCACATTATAGCATGCATCTAGAGGAGCACAGAAGCCCTGCAGGCAATGCAAAGGGAATGTTTGACTGACTGACACTAGTGTTGAGAGAGAGAGAGAGAGAGAGAGAGAGAGAGAGAGAGATGTGATTTCCGCTGCTTAGTTACTCACACCACTGACCAGATATCACACTGCACCATATTCCACAGCAATTAGAATCAACACTTTTTTTTATTTATCACATACCAGTCATTCATCATATTGAGTACCAGCAGGGGCCCAAATTCAAACAAAAACACAAAGTTCTTACATATTTTATAATAATAGCATGTTATTACCTCCACTAACAAAATGTGCCATGGTAACATACAGTACCATATATTATTTATTTATTTATTTAGAAATAAGTAAATTAATATTTATGATGCTTAAAATACAATACTTCATTTCAATACTTGTATTCAGTAAGGATGCTGAATAATAATAATGAATAATGAATAATTTAATTTGATCAAAAGTGACAGTAAAACTGTATCACAGTTGAACACCAAATCAGCATATTAGAATAATTTAAAATTATTATTGTTATTATTATTATTATTATTATTATTATTATTATTATTTCTAGTGTGCCATGTAAGTACCATTGTATGTAAATGTATGATATGTGACATATATGATGATATATGTATGATATTTAATCATTATTTATTATCCTTTCTAAATAGTAAATAATTAAATTCAATTAAAAATTTAATTAAATAATCAAAATTCAAAAGTATGCCAAATGTGTGTGTGTGTGTGTGTACTGTGTGTATACAGTATATATATATATATATATATACACACACACACACACACAGTACATACACACACACACACACACACACACACTGATATATTCAGCCTTGATATATTGATATATTCAGTCAATTACATATGAAGTAATTAATTTAGCAAAAAATGTAACTTTTTTATACAAAAATGTAAAAAATTGACTTGCATACACTGTAAAAAATGATCGTGATTTTAACAGTAAAAAACTGTGAAAATGCTACAGTAAAAACCTGTTAAATGGTTAACGGAAAGTTCCTGTAAAATTTACAGGGAAAAACCGTAAACTGACGTTCCCAGAATTCCCTGCGTTGCATTTCAAATTCTGTTTGAATTTGACGTTTTTTCTTTGAAATAACTATGTTTCTTCTTAGTTTTTTCTTATCAGTTATGTTTATTAGGGTTGTATGTTACATCTAATGTTGTTAAATTAATGTTTATAGCATATTTCAGTTTAATGAGTCTCACCATGATGGTGTTTAGTGTTTGTGTGAATGACACTGTGCACCTTCTATATATGTTATTATTTAAAAGCTGCTTGTGGTGGGCTTTGGTTCATCATGTGACTTTCTCATCACCACCTGCATTTGCTGGTTATCAGTGTATTTCAAAGGTACAAAACAGATTTCAGTACTTTAATAGGTTGGTATATTAACATTATATCAGTTAAAGAAATTACGGTATTTAACTGTAAATTTAAGTTAAAACCGTAAAACCTAAAACGTTATTACTGTATTTTTTATGGTAGAATTCCGGCAACCACAGCTGCCAGTTTTTTACCATAAATTTTGGAATTTTTTTTACAGTGTATTTCTAATGTTATTTTGAGTGAATACAAGAAGCACATTATTGCCAAGCAATGCATATCTTTTGAATCAAAAGGTAATAGTTTGCTTCACCTCTAAAATGACTTTCCTTTTCGGGTCACATCATCCTGTTTCACTCAGAAATACATTACATTACATGTGGCAGGTGCTAAATCCAAAGTGACTTAAAGCACATTCAGGAAATGCATTTTATTAATACTAGTGTTCCCTGGGAATTGAACCCGCAACCTTTGTATTCCCGGCGCAATGCTTTACCAGTTGAGCATATTATGGAAGTAAAATGGGTTTGCCATTTTAGTGTTTTTCTTCAGTGCTCCATCAATGTTTTGAATAGACAACAACGATGGTATATGGATGACAAAAAAAAGCAAAAGCAAGGACAACAAAACAACAAAGATGCTCTGAACGTTTTACTGTGTATGTGCATCAAGGGAAAGAGAGATACTCCCGTGTTTTATCTGGGCAGGTCATGCATGTATATGTGTAGTGAGATATTTGCTGGAGGCAGTCCTCCAGGGTGATATTTTACTTAGCCATTCATGTTGCCACTGATCCAGGGCTTTCACGGTACACAGATATGGCTCTAACTGCTATTGTCTCTGGTTACTGATTCTCTATCACTTTCTGTGCTGTTTCTCTCACAGATGTTACAAGGATTCCTTACAAGCTTTAAATGATGTTTTGTTCTTCACATTTCCACGGGCTTTCCAATAAATTCCAGGCCGAAAGGGACCATGTTTTGAGCTGTATAGTATTAGGATATTTTCTATTGGTGAATTTCATGTTGTTGCTGCTGTTGATGTATGAACAAAGTTTAAAGCTAATACTTGTGTGATCACAAATAGTATGAGATGGAATCAAATATAAATAAAAAATGTAAATTAGAAAATAAAATATTCTTATATAACACCTCAAATGGGATTGACCAGTAGGTGGTGATATGTGGTGATATGTGACTCTGTATGAGTGAGTCATTTGAATCACTCATTCAAAACACTCATTCATTCTGGAACAAACAAGTGATTGTTTTTTTATCAGTGAGTCATTGAATCATTTACTTAACCAATTAGTTCAAAAACACTGATTCATTCAGGAATGAACAAGTGATTGGGTTTATGATTGAGTTCAATTTTCAAGTATTTATTTAGTGGAGACTTTTATCTAATGCTCACTTATAAATGAGTAATACAACAAGCAATTCATCCCAGGAAGACAGGAAAATGACAAGTAAATTATTGAATTATTCACTCAACCGATTAGTTCAAGAAACGTATTTAAAAACGGAATTGGTGTCTTTGATTAAGTTGTTGAATCATTAACTCAACTGATTTGTTCAAAAATACACATTCATTCAGGATTGAATCACTATTGTAAGCATGTTGTAAGCATATAATTATATTGTGTCTGAAATGTAAGTTATTTAATACTAAATTCTTGTTTATCAAAATTTTGTGTATAAGCGGTCGTACCGATACTTGGAACACCAGCTTTTTTGCATGGTATTTCTTAAATGTATGATGCTATTCACACTGTATTCACACACAGTCATTTGAAATCTATAAAAGAAATTATTATCTAACATGCTTAGGCTGTATATACTGTCTATATATCTAAGTTTAAGTCTCTGATGCATGCCTGTATAGCTATATATTGTTACAATCTTGTGTACAACAGAAACTTAATAATCATAATGCATGGTATGCTAAATGAAATACTTTTACAGTACTGTATGTGTAACATTAGCCTGATAGGTTTTTTGTGACTGTGTTTTGGCAGGTCAGAAGGAGGTAAACGCCACTGGGAGGTCATTCACAGTCAGGAGCACCATTCACCTCAAGGTGGACAGGACAGACGATGGAGCAGCGTACACCTGCGTGGTGGAGCACATAGCTCTGGGCTCCTTGCCGCACCAGGTTACAGAAGTGCTGGAGGTCCACTGTGAGTCATATTTTTGGATCAGTTTCCCTCCTGACTTTAGTTTGACGGAAACTGCTCTCAGATCAGGTGAAACAGGATGTCTGCCAGCTCTAGTTTAAAAAGAGGTAGAGACAGTGTTGTGTGTACAGTAACTGCAATCTAGCAGTGCTTTGCAGTAGTGTAACAGTAGCTCAGTTACAAGTTTTCAAAATAATCAAACTTTTCTTTTAACAAGCTATTTTTGTCCAAAAAATAGTGGTGTGGTGTGACAAAATGCTAGTAGTTTACAATGTTACAATGTATGTGTATATAATATTTAGATTCTTTTTTCTCATACATTTTTATATTTTTTGTTTTTGTTATGCTTTGTTTGTTTTGTATTTTTATTTTGCTTTGTGTTTTATGTTTTTGTTTTGTTATATTTTGGTTGTTTTATGATTTTGTTTTGATTTGGTTGTTTTGTGTTTTTGTTTGGCTTTTTGTTTTATTTTATGTTTCTGTTTTGCTTTGTAATTTTTCATTTTATTTTGTGTTTTGGTTGTTTTTGTTTTGCTTTGTGTTTTATATTATGTTTTTGTTTTGCTTTGTGATTGTTGTTTTATTTTGTATTTTTGTTTGGCTTTTTGTTTTATTTTATGTTTTTGTTTTGCTTTGTAATTTTTCATTTTATTTTGTGTTTTGGTTGTTTTTGTTTTGCTTTGTGTTTTATATTATGTTTTTGTTTTGCTTTGTGATTGTTGTTTTATTTTGTATTTTTGTTTGGCTTTTTGTTTTATTTTATGTTTTTGTTTTGCTTTGTAATTTTTCATTTTATTTTGTGTTTTGGTTGTGTTTTTGTTTTGCTTTTTGTTTCATATTATGTTTTTGTTTTGCTTTGTGATTGTTTTATTTTGTATTTTTGTTTGGCTTTTTGTTTTATGTTTTTGTTTTGCTTTGTAATTTTCATTTCATTTTGTGTTTTGGTTGTGTTTTTGTTTTGCTTGGATTGTTTTGTGTTTTTGTTTTGCTTTGTGATTTATTGTTTTATTTTGTGTTTTTGTTATGTTTTTGGTTGTTTTGTTTGGCTTTTTGTTTTGTGTTTTTGTTTTGCTTTATGATTTATTTTACTTTGTGTTTCTGTTATGTTTTGGTTGTTTTCTGTTTTTCTTTTGCTCTGTGTTTTTGTTTTATTTTGTATTTTGTTGTTTTTTTGTAATGTTTTGGTTGTTTTGTTTTGCATTTTGTTTTGTTGTGTTTTTGTTTTGCTTTTTGTTTTATATGTCTTTTATTTTGTTTTGTGTTTTGCTTTGTGATTTTTGTTTTATATGTCTTTTATTTTGTTTTGTGTTTTGCTTTGTGATTTTTGTTTTATTTTGTCTTTTGTTTTCTCAATCCAGATCCTCCTCAAGTAGAGATTGTGCGCTCAGTAATAGTACCTCAGGAAGGACAATACTTCAAACTGGAGTGTGTATCCAAAGGCAACCCACTGTGAGTGCAGCTTTCTTTTAATCACCTACGTGAACATTGTTTGAATACAGTTTGTCTTATGAAGTTGAACTTGCAGAATCATCACGTCTCAAGGCGGCCCTTATCTGCATGCGGAGAACAAAAAGCAATAACACTAAATCAGATCGTGATATTTGGGAGAGATTTACTGAGTCATATAATTGTCTAGAGACAGTTGTAACTCTTTTAGAGTGACCTTTCAGAGGTAGAGGACAAAACCGTAAAAAGTTCCTTGAGCAGAAATGATAACAAAATGAGAGACAAATCTTTTCTGCCACCAGTCTACTAAACCTATGCCCTAAACAGATTAAAGGAACTGAGATTTTTTTTCATATGTTTACAATGGAAGTACAACAGGGGGCATTTATATTAGATGCGTTTTTGTGTTCAAAAATAGCTTGAGAGAGTGCAACAAAATGAACAGATTTTTTTAAATGTACTAAAACTAAGAAATATACAATAAAAAATCTACATAAACTAGCATAGCAGCCCGTTTTCTGGCACTGCAAACCAATTTCAATATTTGAATTAAATATTTTAATAAAATAACAGCTTCCTTGCAGTTTTGGGAATGTGTGTATCGTTTGTGAAATTATATAGTTTCTTGCAGTAACATTAAAAGCATTTTGAGATTCTTATGTACAGACATACCAGTGTTTTCAGAGTTTTTGATCTGTATTTTTCTGAGGCTTCAAGCTATATTACTCTGTCGTTTTCAGGCCTGAGCCAGTTTTATGGACAAAAGATGGAGGTGAGCTTCCTGATGTTGAACGAATGATTGTGGAGGGTAGAGATCTAATCATAACGACACTGAACAAAACAGACAACGGCACATATCGCTGTGAGGCCAGCAACCATCTCGGCACCAACAGGGATGAATTTACACTGTATGTGTACGGTAAGTACTTCTGGGTCATCATAACCTCTGGAGGGCAATAAATCCATGAGTTTATTTATTTATATTCTCATGTGTTCTCATTATTTATTTTATTTGTGAAAGTTTGTTAATATCATCGTAATCCGCATCAAAACACACATACGCACTCAGTAAATCCTCCTGGCCTAGTTTACCAGTGGTTTTGTGTGTTGAGGGTATACAGCAGAAACTGCTGGTGGTTGCAGTATTTGCCACCAAAGTGAAACGGAGCCAGAAATGATAAGTTGGTTCTCCAAAACAGGAAGTAAAGCAAGAGAAGAACACACAATTAAGGGTCCTCTGCTAATGCAGATAACATTTGTCAAGCTAAAATTGGAAGGAAGATACAGAGCGCTTGGGACAGAGACGGATTTGTAGCATCGCTTTTTAATAGGCCCAACAGCAATCTTTGAGAGAAATCATTTGGAAGGTACACATTTGTTGTACTAAAAACAAAAACCCGGGATTTGTCTCAACAGGAGGGGCCTTTATGGATGGACGCCTTTTGAAAGTCAAGCCCACAGCTCTCTATGCCTTTCCGTTGCCCCAGATTTATTTGAAAACTTTAACAAGACAAAATTACAAGACAAGCTCTACAAATGAATCAGGTTACAGAAAGTTATCTGTTATCGTAACAATATATTAGCGACATGCTAACTCCTTTTGATTAGTCGTCAACTGAAAATAACACTTTTTTTTGCAGCATTTACTAGCAAAAACAAACAAATCAAACCTCGACCCTCAGGTTAAAGAGATAAGAGGAAGCGAGTGACAGACAGGTGTAGAGAGAAAAAGAGAGGGAGAATCTCATTCATATGACTCATTACCTTCTAATTCATCTAGATGTCTGACTTCACCCGAGTGATATTTATTAAGCCCTTCCCCTCAGGATGAGTTGTCCGACTCGGCTCTCGAATGAACCTAATTTGCTAATGGTACGACTGCCAAGTGGCAATAAATGTCAGCTGAAATCACGCACTCCCTATTCATCTCCAGTTACCGTTTTAATTTCCGTTTATTAATGTGTCTGCTGGTAGGTACACTTTATTTTGCAGAGGACAGATAGAAATGGGAATGTCTGGTGTTTAGGAAAGGCAATAAATACAAAGTAGGTTGGCAAATTGTGTTATGTTAGCATTCTGTTCAGTAGGATGGCAAATTGGGCTGTGCTATGTAACATTACTCAGTTTTGGTTTTGGTGTTTTATCCTTAGAAATGGCAATCATAAGGAATTTAATGATTCCGATTCTGATTCAACTTAACTATTCCTTTAAAAAATAATTATTAATGTAGTTAGAAGTAACCCTTGTGAAAAGGAAGTGTGCTTAATTCTACTGAAGTGCACTTGTAGTGTATTTCAAAACTTTAAAGTATATATTTTTTTTAAATTACTAGCATTTAATATAATATTAATGAAATAAAAGGCTACTTAAGTGCATGTTTAAGACACTTCAGTACACTTTTAAAAAGTGTACTTTGTAATAACGTCAAATGAAACATTTTAACATACATTTTAAGTCATTTAATAATATTTTGTTGTGCTTTAATACAGTACACTAATTTTGATGTGTTGACTATGCTACAGCGCATGTACTGTAGTGTACTTGATTGTAATTTTAACTATAGTGTGTTATTTCATTTAAAGTTCATATATTTAAAATGCACTAAATTGCTACTTCATCATAATTTACAAATGTGTAATGGCAAATATATTTAAATATATGACACACAAGTATCAAAAGAATTGATAGAGTATTTTAGTTTACTGTAAATGCTCACCAGTACATTCAGCACTTTAAACTTATTTCAAAGTAATTATGAAATTACATATAACAATGTACTCAACTCCTACTTAATTGGGTCAAAAAAAAGTGCTTTAAAGTTTAGCTATTTGCATTTAATATAAATTTAAACTATGGTACATTTTCATTTAATTCCAATTAGCATGCAGTTAAATGTAAAAAAATATATATATTTTTATACATATAAAATATATTATTTACATAATAAGTACTTGGTAACACGTTGCTTAAAGCCTTTATGTATAATGCATTATAAAGGGTTATTAAAGGGTATAATGCATTATAATTATTTATAATGTGCCTTTTAATGCATTGTATCTTGTAAATAATTATAACGGAATTTAAAATGCACCACTATCACTACTTCGACTTATAAAAACAAGGATTCCTTTAACAGGTTTCCTTCTATTACACCTCCACTCCAACTGCCATTGATCGAACCAAAAGTTATCCCGCCCACAAACTCACCCAATTAGTTCGAGCCAATGCTGCTATGTTGGGCTTCTGAGGATGTTCAAATAAACATATCAATGTTTTTATAGTATGACAGTGTTTACGCTTTTTGCAGAAAAAGTGCTAGTAATATTTAATAATAATGGTAATAGTGTGATTTATATGTGTATATAAACATCTGCAACAGAGTTTCAGACCTTTGTTGTAATATATTCTATTAAATAAATAAAAAATTATAATAGCGTGTGTGGTCACTTTATTTTAAGGTCCAATTCTCGCTATTAACAAACCGTTAACTACAACTTTTACCTCAATAAACTTCTATTTTGCTGCTTATTAATAGTTAGTAAGGTAGCTGTTAATTTTAGGTATTGGGTAGGATTAGGGATGTAGAATATGGTCACGCAGAATATGTGCTTTATAAGTAATAATAAACAGCCAATATGTTAATAATAGGCATGCTAATAAGCAACTCCATAATAGTGAGAATTGATCCCTATACTAAGGTGTTACCATGTGTGTTAGTGTCATTGGTTCCAGAAGATTGGGGATTTTTAAAAAGGTGTTCATTAAAGCATTATAAGCCATGAACCAAACCAACAAGGTGGGTCACAACATTACAAACTGAGATTTAAAGCAAAAGTATTTGAAATACTTTTTGAAATTTGAATTACCAATAAAATACCAATTCCTTAATGACCTTGTAGCTCACAACAGGTCTGTTTTAAATATCAACCTGATCTCATGATGAAAACGTACCTCTGGGAACTTTATTCTAAGATGCAAAATACGTGCCAATAAGTACATATCACTGCAGTTTCCGACAGAAATGAACACCAGAGGCGGTAAAACATCGAGCACTTGTAATCGTTTTCATACACAGTTATGATTACAGCTCTATATGTTTCGCTTTCTGGATGTAACAACCTTGTTCCCATTCAGTCGGTCACGTTCGACGTACGTCGGACTGACCGACGAATAGGAATAGGAATCTCGCTAGAGAGGCCAATCTGCTTCGAGTGTAACTAAAAAGAGCCAATGCACATTGG